>JALJCO010010027.1:0-107500 GCA_023101725.1 Atherinomorus stipes | reverse complement strand
TGCATGACTGTATCACCATGGAGACCCTTTATTATGCATGTTGACACTGTGATGCTGCCTCCCGTTGCGCTGACTAGGTTGTACCTCTTCTCTGCGTAGTTCTGCGTGTGTTTGTATGATCTGATGATACTTAAGCCACCTGCAGGTCCTCCTGTAGGGGATTGTTAGTTTTGTTTTCCTGCAAAGACCTTGGAATGTTGTTAAGGGGTTTCTGTATAGAAGCATCAGTGAGCTGTGTAAGTGTATCCATGTGTTTTCTCTCTTTCTTCTCTTCACTCTTTTCTCTCTGTTCCACTCCTTATCATTTAACTTAACTTTTATTTCCCTCTGGTCAAGCCCAGCAATACGATGTAAAATGCAGTTATCAACAAATAATAAATTGAAATAAATTAAATGAATAAACTCAGAATATCAAGAAGAGCCTTATATTCATGAAGCTCTGCTTGGCAGAGTATATCTGTTCAACACAATAAAGCAGCCAGATCATCATTCTGCTGCTGCCATGCTGGACAGGACAAGTCAGAAAAAAAAAAAAAGCCATGCTTATCTGATTTGTTTGACACGAGCATGAGATGAGGTCACAGCAAGATGAGATACTTTTAATTTGTCTTTTTTAAATGGGATCTTCCTTTCTAACATTGTTTACAGAAGATTTAAGAAAGAATGATATGCGGAGTGATCATGAAAGTCCTCACACATGTCTGAGGTTATAACTCCATAAATGTGTGATGGTGGAGATCTTGTCGGCCTCTGGATCCCAGTAGATGTGTTTATCAGCCAGTGTGGAATAAAAATAAAGTATGTCCATTCATGGTGTGGTAGCAGAATAATTGCCTTCTAAAAGATGTGTTTAAACATCCACTTTCAGTTTCACCATGTATGTTTTCCCCAGTCTGACTGAAATAAAATTAAGACTTCATTTTAGGTCAGTGGATTCCCACGTCCACACTGACTCAGGCTGCGGTTTCCGACCATGATGCTTCCCACTTTTTAGTGTTCCTTTTTTTTTTCTTTATACAAAGTACCTCTTTGTATTGCTTATACTTGAATAAAAACGTATTATTTCCAGTCATGTGGAATAACCTGCAGTTGCCATGGTGAATCCAGGCGTCGGGACTCCATTGATGTAACTTTTGTTGTGTTTCCAACTCTGGTAAAGACACTCCGAGTTTGTCGAACCTCCCACCTGGAACACGTCAGTACGGACAATCATGCCCGGCAGCTGCTTCTGGTGGAGGCAGGGAGAAACTCAGGTTTCTTTACAGTGAACCTGCCAGCACAGAGGCTCGCTTCATGGAGCCAGTTACCATGGAAACAGACTTGGTAAGTCCTTCTCCTTTCTGGAACAGAAAACCCAGAGTTCCCCCCCAACTCAGGCTTAACTGGAGCAACTGGACACTTGGTTTCTGTCACAAATCTGCACGACCTCCTCCTTGTCTGGTTTACGCTCCCTCTGTTAAAAGGATAGAACACCCAAATAATGACGTGTCTTCATTTTCTTTTCTTTTTTTTTTTCTTTGTGTGTCTTCATCTTCTCCTCACCCTCATGCTGAGCAAGACTCTGGAGCGCTTTTTTAATCTCAAATGCAGCCGGAGATCGGACAGGTTTTCCTTTTCCCCCAACTTTCAAATAATGGAGTTCACCGGCGACTGAACCAAAAACGTCCATAAAAGTCCACAAAAACTTGTCAATATTCCTCCATACTGCTCATCCAATGTAATCCAAGTGTCCTGAGTTGGTAGCGTCCAGAATTTATTGGAAACCACATCATTTAGGAGATTCTTATTGCTTAAACAATCAATAATCCTCCATACTGTTGGTCCAATGTATTTTTTATATATACACTGTTATGATCCCCAAGGGGAAATTAGGGCTCTGCATGTTGATGTAGGGGGAAAACGGCTGCATTTGAGATATTATAAAAGTGCTACAGAGTCTTGCTCAGCACAAAGGTGAGTAGAAAATGAAGGCACATCATTTTGTGGGTGAACTATTCCTTTAATGGTTTTCCTCTATTCTCAGACAGATAATTTGTCTTTCCCCCCTGTCATCCCAATAAGTGTGGTTCAGTTTAGTTTTCCATTAGAAACTACCATTGTTCCTGCACCTCCCTGCTCATGTTCCTGCTTTTGGGTCCTTATCCTCATAGATGGGTTTCCCGTTTACAAACATTGCAGTTGCGCGCGCAACCAGGGGGCAAAAAGCCTGTGTTTTGTATTGAAGTCTATGGCCAAACACACACACATATCATTCATAAAAATGTAAAGTAACCCAACGAAACAAACAGAGATCGTTTTATTTTAAATTATATTGAATAAATCTGTATTTTGATGACGAATAACAAAATACCGACGCAGCGTTGCTGTGTTATATTTCTATCACGATTACACTAACTTCGTAAGGGAGTCATCACCCGGAAACGGCATTTTTCTTGTTAAAACATGGATATTATTCGTGTTGGACCTCATTTAAATTTACCAGAAAAACCTGAGTTAGAAAGCGGCTTAAAATTCGTTTAGACTCTTTGTTAAAACCAAAATGGTCCCCAACAGTCTGCTGTCTGCAGCAGGTTCTGCTCCGTGTCATCCTCACCTCCTCCATACAGGAGCAACTTTCACTAGTTTGGGATTAAACCAGGCAAAGACGACATCATCACTACGTTTGGAAAGGAGCTGATTCCAGCTGTTAGGGACGAACAAGCATTGCTGTCGGTAAGTTTCGCTGCTTGTGTAACGTTCTGCTTTATTGTGGATGAAATCCTGGTAGACAAGAGACAGACTAGCTAACTGCTAACAAGCTAACGGTAGAAACTCAAACGCCATCTGATTTACGCCCCCGTTGTTCGTATTAAATCTCCGGGATGCGTTGTTATGCAGCGTGAATGTTTGTAAATGGCTCCACCATCAGTTTATTCTTTTTTATTTTCCTGTGTGAGCAGAGGACGGCTGTCACACACAGCTACAGTGTTGGGATGCAGCCGATCGCGGCAGTGATGACTTAGTACCAGTCTCCCGACTACAACACGGGAATATTTTCTGGGTGGATTAATCCGACATGGTGACCATGATGAAAGACTAAATAAATCATGAAGTCTGAAGTGGAATAAGTTATCTGGGAGGGTTTTCTGAAGATCAGTCACGCCTACTGTCCTATTTTCACCATTTTCAACTGTTTACATGCATTAATGTTTTGATTTTTGCAACCGAACAAATACCAGGACAAACATTATATTTCCCCAACACTTTCACGTCATATCTTGACCTCATCTGCATTAAAAGTCGAGTCTTGTACGTAAAACACACGTCTTCTCATAGTTCAGTAATGCTTTTTCTGTGTTTTCTTGCCCCCTGGTTGCGCGCGCATCCTATCTGTGACGTTGCTCAGAAACCAGCTATACCTACCTTGTCTTGGCTTACTGGCCCAGGTTGGGCAGGTGGGATGCTTTGGGGATGGAGGCATTTCAACATGATTGGCTATGGTAAGGGTTCCTTAGTTGCCACATTTTCCTCATAAATTGAGCCTAACATGAAGTGGTGGTCAACGTAGCTTACTGTGTAGATCAGTGTGTGTGTGGTGCAGATGTCATCTCTGGAAAATACCTTACGTTTGTGTTTTCATCTAAAGACAATTTACAAACATAATCAATGCAAGTGAATTTATTTGAATCCAATTTAAACAAATCCACATTTGTCCAATTTAAGATAATTACGTTCTTACAAGCCAGAGTTCATAAAAATAATAATAAAAAACAATTAAATGCAACAAATCTTCTCTTCAATTCAAAACCTCCATCAGGTCGAGAACCAGGAAGGACAACCATCTGCCTGGACCAGTTGGGGGCGGAGAGGACAGGAAATAGGGGTCAACCAGCAGCAGGACTCTAAGCCAGAGATACCTGCTGAGGAAGAAGAGAAACACACATTAAAGACACACAACGGAACTTTTAGCAGTTTTCTAAGTGACGCGCCCCCTATCGGCGGCTAAACTGGCATCCATCTTGTTCGTACCTGTACTGTAAGCTCACTCCAGCCAGTAAAAGACAGTCTTATCTTGACTCTTGTTCTGTCCCTTCCTCTGTTTCTTTTCCTCTCTCCTCCGGTGATGTTTCCTTGCGTTTCTTTACCAATTCGACATGTGCGCATTCAAAACACCCGCATGTTGATCCCTGGTTTACATCCGGTTGCTAGTGAGTGACGCGGTGCTGCAACCAATAGTTGGCTGCAACGTCACGTTCTCCTGATGGACTACAGTGCTGTTCTAGCCCGACGCCTCTGGCACTACGCTCAAAAATGCAAATGAATGTTGTGTGACATCAAAACGAGCAGAAACACAGATTTAATCAAAAGACGTTGTGCTTTAATAAAGATAATACTGTATGGAAAATGAAAATGAAAGCGATAAAAATGAATGAATATACAGTTGTGTGAAAAAGTGAAAAAGCTTTGGGACTCCAGAGAACCACAGTGAGAACCATTATCCACAAATGGTGAAAACATGGAACAGTGGTGAACCTTCCCAGGAGGGGCCGGCCGACCAAAATGACCCCAAGAGCACAGCGACGACTCATCCAAGAGGTCACAAAAGACCCCAGAACAACATCCAAAGAACTGCAGGCCTCACTTGCCTCAATGAAGGTCAGTGTTCATGACTCCCCCATCAGAAAGAGACTGGGGGCAAAAATGGCTGCATGGCAGAGTTCCAAGACCAAAACCACTGCTGAGCAAAAAGAACATAAAGGCTCGTCTCAGTTTAGCCAGAAAGCATCTTGATGATCCCCAAGACTTTTGGGAAAATACTCTGTGGACTGACGAGACAAAAGTGGAACTTTCTGGAAGGTGTAGGTCCCATTACATCTGGCGTAAAAGTAACACGGCATTTCAGAAAAGGAACATCATAGCAACAGTAAAATATGGTGGTGGTAGTGTGATGGTCTGGGGCTGTTTTGCTGCTTCAGGACCTGGAAGACTTGCTGTGGTAAATGGAACCATGAATTCTGCTTCTACCAAAAAATCCTGAAGGAGAATGTCCGGCCATCTGTTGGTGACCTCAAGCTGAAGCGCACTTGGGTTCTGCAGCAGAACAATGATCCAGAACACACCAGCAAGTCCACCTCTGAATGGCTTAAGAACAACAACATGAAGACTTTGGAGTGGCCTAGTCAAAGCCCCCACCTGAATCCCATTGAGATGCTGTGGCATGACCTTAAAAAGGCGGTTCATGCTGGAAAAGCCTCCAATGTGGCTGAATTACAACAATTCTGCAAAGATGAGTGGAACAAAATTCCTCCACAGCGCTGCAGAAGACTCACTGCCAGTTATCACAAACGCTTGATGCAGTTGTTGCTGCTAAGGTGGAACAACCAGTTATTAGGTTTAGGGGAAGATCACTTTATCACACAGGGACATGGAGGTGCCCCCCCCCCCACACTAATAAAAACCTTTATTTAAAAACTGCATTTTGTGTTTACTTGTGCTATCTTTGTCAATTTTTTAAATATTGTTTGATGATCTGAAACATATAAGTGTGACCAACATGCAGAACAAAATAAGAAATCACACAACTGTAACTGAGCATATAAATAACTATTTTTTTCAGTGTAATGACTCTGAATGGAGGACACCAAAGCAAAAACACAATCTGGATTCTCTCATTTTGGAAAGAGTTAGACACAGTGAGGGAAAACAAGAAAAAGAAGCAAGAGCTGGCCTGAGGGCTCACTCGGAGGTGGCCCCTGGGCCAGATCTGGTTGTGAAAGGTCTGATTATGAGTAAACTGGCTGAGCAGCAGCTGGCCAACAAGTGGAGAGGAGGTGGTGGTGGAGGGGGTATAGCTGGAGGGATATTTGTTGAGTGCAAAATGGCCAATTAGATGAACAGGAAATGATGTGTCACAATAGAAAGAAAGCAGCACTAGCAGGAAGAGCTTCTGAGCTCTGTGGCTTTGTGCAATCAGAAAAGACCGTCATAACGAGCTCCGTCAACCTGTGATTCATGTCTGCAGTTTCATCAAAATCCCACAGAAATCTTCTCAGACACAGCGTCTCCTCGAGATGTCCCAGGAGAAATGCAGTGTCTCCTGGCTCCATAAACACCATCTGAGTCTCTGAGTTAAAGACCCAAAAACACCAGAAATGAGAGACGGAATAAGATACTAATCCAGAGCTTGATACCACTGCAAGGCTCTGGATCAGAATCTGGATTATGGACCACGAATCACTCAGAAATTTCAGCTAGAGGGTACAAAGGTTCCAGAATCAAGAGAAAAACATATGAGGGGATGCAGAAAATTTACGAGAGGTTTTCATGTATCACTACATCACTTTGGTGATCATATGTATGGATATGGTTCAGTTTCACACAAACCATAAAAACAGCAAGTAGCCAGTCAGTCATCAGTCATTTTCTGTGCCGCTTATCCAGTTCGGGGTGGCGGGGGTTGCTGGAGCCTATCCCTGCAATTATCAGGCGAGAGGCAGGTACACCTGGACAGGTCGCCAGTCTGTCGCAACGACAAGTAGAACACCAGAAAATACCCTGACTGTGTTTGTTTAAAGAAAAGCTTTTAGATTTAGGAGGAATTTAAACTTAAAGGGATATTGTGTAACTTTTGACCCAAATATTATCTAAATATTATATTATAATAGTATTAATGTGAGTAATAATAGATGATTTCTGGGGTTAATACTGTATACAGCAGTTGATGGGTGCTCTAAGGGGCTGTCCTTCTCAAAAACCAGACATGGTAACTTTGCAGGAGCACATCCGTCTTTCATTGGATCATGTGACCTGGAGCACTTTGCTTTATGGCTCCATGACTTCACTATCAGCTGATCAAAGTGGTCTGCAAACACGGTTCCAAAACACAGATAGAAACTGTTTCATTTTGTGACAGTTGTGTGGGAAGTTGCAGGTTTAGTTCCCCTTGTAAATGACAAAGGTTAACAAATGTTTAATATTATCTTACCTTTTTGTAAGGTATTTGCCAAACAGGGTTTTTTTTTTTTTTTTTTTTTTTGGTTCTATAGACTGATCCGGCCAAACACCGCAACTAGACCGTCCGCCATTACCTGGGGAGCCTTTCTGTACATGTGTAATTAGAACAGATGAGAATCAGATTTTTCTCTTCCCAACATGGAGGAAATGTGGAAGGACGTCACATTCCTGTTTGTTGGAACATCAGTGGAAAACTTTAATGTGGTAATAAGTGAAGAAGAAGATCACAGACATTTATTTAATGAAGATTTCTGCTGTCTGTGACAAAAGTGGACGGTGCTGCTCAGTCCACTGATGTCAGTGTGATCATATCAGGAGGAATATCAGCCAATCAGAGCAGAGGAGGAATAACTTGCTGCCACGGTGGAGAAAACACTGGATTTAATCCCCAACAACAAAAACACGGTAAATTATGATGAACACTCATTAATCTGACACTTTATTTCACGTATCTATGCTCCTGAAAATGACACTTGTCATTAAAGCCAGTCCGGAGATGAATAATAGTTTAAATTAATGAACCAATGTAAAATGAATAAATAAAAAATAAATGTCAGAATTCTTTACAGATCTCTGGATAACACACTTATAGGTTATCATGACCGTAGACGACTGTCCAACATTGTAAATCCAGATATTCACATTGCTTTCCATGTTGGTAGATACGAGGTCATTGGGACTTGTCCCCACCTTAATGGCGGTGCCGCAAGATGGCGCCACACACAAAACGCTCGTCGGATCAGTCTATACTCTTTCTGTTTACTGTATGGTGTATTTCGCCTTATAAGGTTCACATAACTTTTATTTTTAAGACAATGGTATGGTTTCCCTTTCCTGCTCATTACAGAGCATGCTCAGTTGATCTCAGAGCGGAAGTAACGACGTTAAGACTAGGGTTGTCAAAAATATCGATACTCCGAAAAGTATCGATACTGAAACGCAGTATAGACAGCGATACTAATTTGCCATGGTATCGATACTGCAGTGCGCGCACACTCGACAGGAAGCAGCCGGCAGGTAAACAGCGGCTGACAGACAGGCAGGCAGAGATCCTGACAGCTCATGTTTCTGCTGCTGGAAGTCCAGACCAGCCAGTCTTATTAGAAAATGAAGAAGGAAAAATCCTTGTTTGGAAGTATTTCACATGCAGCAGACGAAGAAGGAAAAGCGAAAAACGTAGACACGCCTGTGTGCAAACAGTGCATCAAAGCGGTCGCAACGAAGTCCAGCAGCACAGCAAACCTGGCGAAGCATCGACATTGACCGACATCCTGGCCTTCATGATGAATTCAGACAGGTTCGTTACTTAAAGCTCCTGTTTATTATGTAACTTAAAAACGCACTATTAGTGACGGTTAGCACCACTGCTAGTCCGCATTTTCCAACCTGGACCTTAGTTCAGGAATACGTGTATTAACTCACCGGTAACATTTCTGTGTCACTCTAATTTCTTCGGATGATATTCACATTTCTCGCTGTCTGTGTATGATCGCTGTATAATGCGGGTGAAGGAGGCAGCGGGGGGGGTCTCTGTAACATTATCTGCAGAAGAACTCCTTCATTTCACCAATACTTTTAAGACCAATTAACGAACGAGTACTGTGTTGTCCTGTTCATAACTGGTTGCTGTCTACTTGCATTGTTTAATACATCAAAGTATTATTCAAATTTTTTTGTGTTTACCTCAAACCAAAAATGGCGTCATTGTTGCTATTTTTATTATTATTATTATAGTTTTCACAAAGTCAAAAGTCATATTTTTCACCATTGTCACTTTTAGATTTTGGATGTTTTACATATAAAAAAAATAATACCTCGGACAATGTTTAAATATTGTCAAATTGTATTATATTTGGATATATTGTTTGCATTTATTTGCACATTTATTCAACTAGCATAAGAGAGTTTCAAGTTCATACAAATATTCTTATGTTTTCAAGTATTTCTCTTTTTTTGTCCCCTGTAGTATCGAAAATGGTATCGAGTATCGAATCTTTTTTTTAGATATCGATATTGATTTTGAAATTTTAGTATCGTGACAACCCTAGTTAAGACGTTAATGCTGCGAGGGTTGTTTTCATGAGAATCCGTTCTCAATCCTTCTTCTTAGTTTAGTACCCAGCTGGAAGGTGAACAGATGAATGTGGAGCATATACAGTATATAGTTTATTTTTCGTAATATTCATAAGTTTATTTCATTGTGTGAACACGTTTTCAGAGCTAGCTAACAACCTAATGCTAGCGGCAGCTGATACTAGCATGTCCTATGCATTGTTATGGTATAGCAAGCTAGGATAAAACATGTTTGTGCAGAAAATGATATTGTTTACTGTGTTTCAGCTCTTACGTTGTTTATGTTGTCTGTTTGTCAATAGATGGGTTGGAATTCCCACACCATAGTACATCAGCTCTCCTTTGAAGTGCATCGTCTGAATAAAGTCCAGCTAGGATGCTACA
This sequence comes from Atherinomorus stipes, assembly GCA_023101725.1. Taxonomy (NCBI): domain Eukaryota; kingdom Metazoa; phylum Chordata; class Actinopteri; order Atheriniformes; family Atherinidae; genus Atherinomorus; species Atherinomorus stipes. The sequence goes on along the minus strand of JALJCO010010027.1, from coordinate 98,050 downwards.
CCCCTAGCGGTCAAAAGTTACACCGCAACCATTTAAACATCTTCATGTTTGCACGTAAACAGTTCAGTCTGTCAACCTGACGAACAAAGTGAGTGAGAATCTAAACAAATGCCATAAAATTTAAAGAGGTTCAAGAGTATCTACAAGATGTATCCAAGATAGATAGATAGATAGATAGATAGATAGATAGATTTGTAAATATGAATAGACTTTAATAATTAACTGCGTTCATACAAATAGAAATACTTAATAAAGATACAGTAGAGCCAAATGGGATTATCATATGGAGCCAATAGATAAAACTATGCAAGGCAAGTTTATTTGTATATGCATTTTATGTACAGGACAATTCAAAGTGCTTTACATAAAAAATACTGCTGCTGCGACTGTTACCACTAATGACAATAATACATTTTATTCATAGTGGTCTTTCAGAAGCTCTTAAAGGATAACTTTCCTTTTTTTCAACCTGGACCTTGTTTATAGGAGTTTATACGTGCATTTACTCACCGGTAAAGTTTCTGCATCACTTTCAGTCCTTGGGAAGATATTACGCTGAGTCGCCCTTCGGCGTGCATTCAGTAATAATGGTGGAGACGGGGCAGTCCCTATAGGCATCATCTGCAGCAAAACTCCTTGATTTCCTCCAATACTTTAAGTAGAATGAACGAACGAACGGGTACTATTGTCTCGTGAGTCCAGATTCATCTTTCCGTTAGTTATCAGGGTTCTACACACTTTTCGGGGCTGCGTGTTCATGATGAGCGCTTCTGTAGTTCAGCTGAGAAGAGCAGCTGCTACCCAGACAACAAAAAAACACAATTAGAGAAACTCTGAACTCACAGAACAATCGTACTTATTCGTTTGTTCATTCTACTGAAAGCATTGATGAAATCAAGGAGCTTTACTGCAGATAATGTCTTATGGAGAGACTGCCTCGTCTCCGCCATTTTACTGGATGTACACCGAAGGGCAACTCAACGTAATATCTTCCGAAGGAGTCAAAGTGATGCAGAAATTTCACCGCAGTAAATGGACGTATAGACTCCTAGAAAAAAAAGGTCCAGGTTGAAGAAAAAGAAAGTTACCCTTTCGGATGACAGAATCAAATCATACAATATAACAGCAAAACACATAATAGCATAAAATAAAAAATATGAGAAAACGGTAGAGAAACAGTGGAGTGATTTCTAAATCTAAACAATAGTGATGGTTGTTCATAAGTAGTGATGAAGAGGAGGGAATAAATAATCTAGCTCTTCTTCTTGCTTCTTTCTGAGCAAGTTAACCATGACGAAGCTTTTTATTTCACTTTTGGTTTAGGCTGGTTTTTCTTTACTTCTCTGTTTTGGTTTTTCTTTTTAAAGTTCAACGTGAGCTTTCATTTACTGATTCATTCATTCATTAATGTCTGGTTTTTATTACTTACATTTGCATTTTCTCAAAAGAACAAGTTTGGAAGCTTTATTCCTTTTTTTCTACTCCCTCTTCTCGTCAATGTTTGAGAAGCAGTTTCATCTTATGAAATATTTTTTCTGGTTATTATTTTAGGTGATTTTAATTTCAGTTTCCTGACTCCTACATCTGATTAATTTGCAGAAATCTGCAGTAACTATAATCTCTCAGCTAATTACAGATTCTATGAGGCCAAACTTTAATCACTCTTCTAATCAATCATGAGTCAACCTTGTTTTAATTAACTTATGTTAAAAAAAAAAAAAACACTTTAGTCCAATCAGGGCCTGCAGGGACTGGAGACCTGGTTAGGGAGCCTGAGATGGCTCCAGTCCTCCCCATGACCCTGAGCTGGAAAAAGTAGGCAAAGACAGTGGATGGATGTATGGATGGATGTATGGATGGATGGATGTAAGATGGATGGATGGATAAAAGTAAATTTTTAAATACCTTGCACGTGTTAGCAAAACTTCATACAATTGAAAACTAATGTAGTTCGAACCACAAAGATGTAAAGCTGCTCATCTTCTCCTCCGGCATGAGCAAAGGTTTTTTTTTTAAAGCTTCTTCATATCCAAACCAAATTCAGTGAGATCCCACTGAGATCAAACGTCTTTGGAGCATTCGGTTGCAGTCGGACAATCCTCGTAAAATGGAGTTGCAGTAGAGGGCCAGATCCATCAAAGGTTAGCATGTCTAAAAACGTGAGCTATCACACACAAAAAATGTACAAACCGATCTCTTAACAGCGTGCTAAAAGGACTGGGTCTTTCAAACGTGCTAAATAACGCCTCTTATCCATTTAGTACTTCTGCTGAAATGAATATGCAATAAGGGGGCGTTTACACGCGATTGTGCGTGTGATGGGAGATAAAAATGCAAATATATCATACTTGCCAACATTGGGTTGTGAAAAATAGGGAGATTTTTTTTTTCATCGGTGTATCGGCCCAAGGCGTAATTATTTGTTATTTCTTGCCTTGCATGTTAAACCTGATGAAGTTCATTATTGCAGATCAGATTACCACTGATTGCCATCATCTAAAGGATTAAGTCGCTGTTGCCATGAAGAAAAGTGGCAACACCTGAACTTGAACCGATACTGATATTTTCTCCTCAGCCGATGCAACCGGCTGATATTTGGGGCAGATGATGAAAATTAAAAGTCCAAAATGTTCCTGTTCCTGAGCTCATATCTGTAGTGATGATATGTCTGTGCTAGATCTATCTATCTATCTATCTATCTATCTATCTATCTACCTATCTATCTATCTATCTATCTATCTATCTATCTATCTATCTATCTATCTATCGATCGATCTATTATTATTATTTGCCTAATCTTAGTAGATCCGGCCTTAAATATCCTAATAGGGGCACACAGGATAGCCAATCAGATCACAGGGAGGTTGCTGCCCTCCCTGGAATCTGAGCTGATTGTTTTTGAGAATAAGAGAGGCGTAGAACATAATTATCAATCACAATCAGCAACAATAAAAATCAGTGCTGTTTCCTTAACGGCCCCGCCCCCCGCTTCCCCTTTCCCTCCGTCTGCCCCTTTTTTTTCCTTCTTACTTCCTTCTCCTCCCTCCCCCTTCCCCCCTCGAACCTCAAGAAACATCAAGACCCCCCCTCCCCATCTCATTCCCATCTCCCTCTTTTGCCCCCACCCTGTACACGCATCCCCTGAGATTTTTTTTTATCTTGGGATTTTCTCCTTTTTTTCTTAAAATAAGGGGCCCCCTCACATGGGAGGCCCCCAGCGATTCATGAGAACCCACCTCCCCACCCCTCTTTATATTAAAAATCTTTTTTTATAAAAACATCGAATGCATTCAATAATAATGAGAACACAGAAATATTAATGAAATGACCATGGAAGTACAACTTTAGACGCGTAATGGACAGAAAAGAAGCGATAAAGAAGTTTTATAAAGGTAACAGTGGTGGGATCACGAGATTGCTTCATCATTTCTGGAAAAGATTACCTCAGAAAACAAGATCAGAGGACAACTGGAATGCTCCAGTAGACTGTGGGCTGCCATGTTCAATAAAGACTGATTCTTTCTTTTTTAAGTAACAGGAAGTGATGTCATCACATTCCAAATTAACCGTATAATAGACTGTTGATATAATTATAATAATGATAAATTCAGAGGTGAACATAGACGTGTCAGATCAGACTACGACAGTAATCTGATTACTCCCAGATGTCTGATTGTCGTCTCAACAGGCTCGTTGGTTTGCAGGAAAACAACATTCCAAATAAAAGGATGATGTAGTTTAAAGTTATTTATGAAAATAGTCTGGAATTAATTCATGTTCACCTCTGAGCTCGTGGGAACGCCGCTCACCTTTAAGTGCTCTGACATTTCTGTTCGACCATTTCCTCAGAAAGGGGTCTTCAACCAGACCTCTCTCTCCCTCGCTTCCGGCGTTTATTCACGTAACAGATGTTCGTCACCAAACCGCCACTTGGCTGAATGAGAACATGGAGGAAGTCAGAAAAGCCTTGCTCAGCGCTTCACGTCCGCACATGGAAATATTTCTGCATTTTTGCTGAGCACGGCTTCAGTTTGTCTGCACGTAGATCCAGCCTTTCCAGCTCCGCCGTGTGTACACAGCAATGGGGGAAGAAGACAGTCCCTCGCTCTTTTTTTCTCTCCAATTGTATTGAAATTAAGTGGAAGAAATTGCGAGACAATTAACTGCGCTTTTTATCAGGGTTGCACAGTCTGAAGGTTCGGTGGTGGCCCGCCTGCGCTGCCAGCCACAATCTTTCCCTCGGCTTTCCACAGCCTTTGTTTATCTCATTTTTCAATTAACCTCCACGATTTAACTCCCTTCATAAAGCCAGCCGCATGTTTGCTCCGAAGAACAAATAAAATGGTCTTTCTCTCTCTCTCCCTCCTTTCATGCCCATGTACTATCTTTTCTCTTTCTGTTTCTCCGTCTATCCCGCTGACTCCCCGCTCTCTTGGCTGCGGCGTTCTTTCAGCCCAGGATGCTGAGCTTCACAGCGCCTTGCAGGGTTTTAGCAGGCATGAGGCTGTATGTGTCAGATTAAAGAGGGGAAATCTGTGGCGTGCAGGGAGAGCTTTGTAGATATGGCAATTTGGTGATAACTTCCTCTTCTCTGCACCCTCCCCCGTGCCTCCTCCTTCCCCCTCCCTCCAACCCCGTGCCTTCCATTTGGAAGAGACCCCTGGAAGGAAGGAGGGATGGGAGGAGGAGGAGGAAAGCCTGGACAATCTTTTTCCTCGATCTCGGGTGCCCTGCCAGATATCAAAGGACTAGAAATGCATGTTTATTTCATTCTTTCTCGCTTTGCTTTCTAACTCAGCTGATCTTATAATCTGAATTTTAATTAAAAGTCCCCGTGGACATTTATCACCACAAGTAGCTTAACCCTCGTAACTCCCTAAGAAAAAGTTACGTTAAGGCGAGACACTCCAGGCAAATAGGGTCAAAAATGTAACCAACTGGCATCACCATGAAACTTTCCTGCTTTATTCCTCACATTAGGGCTATCATTTTTTGTATTGCAAGTTTTCTGAAATTTTATGTTTGAATATGCAAATTAGGTGTTAAATAGTCAAAAATGTGCTAATTTGCATACATTTCTTGGAAAAAAATCTAAACACAGATTAAACCAGGTTCAAAATTTATTTTGAATTTTATTCACATATTAAAGTCAAAAGTTTTTGCAGAGGGGATTTTGGATATCTCTATAGATCATTTCACAATTTAGAATCTACTGTCAACAACCAGAAAAAAATCATTTTGGGGCATATTTTTGGAATGAAATGTTCTATAAATCAGGCTGTGAATGAGATAATCACAAAATCCTTCTGTAAAAACTTTAATAATACTTTGAGAAAATGGCAACTTTGGCTGCATTTTAGGGGATTTGGGTGCATCAGACAAAGTGTCATGAAATAAACCCCTAAAATTTTTATTTTGGACGTTTTTTTTTTGTTTGTTTGTTTGTTTTCTGTTTTCTTTTTTTTACACTAGTCTGAAACAAAAGATGTTGAAGGAGGGAAAAAAACAAAAATCTCAAAGTTGACCAGGTGATGAAAAAACAGGGTTTTTGCCTGTAGTGCCTCCCCTTAAGCTTCTAAAAGGCACAGACTGGCCAGTGTCAGTTAATGGCCTGTAAAAATTATCTAAAAATTAAAAGTTGCATTTTTTTCATGGCTGTCATCACAGAATTCTGACCTAACCATCAATACCAAAAAAATCAATGAGTTTTAAAATTTTAATTCCTCTTTGCATACAAGATGCTCCAACTTCCAAAAACTGAAAATTGGGTTAAAATAAATATGGTCAGTGCAAAATTAATTTTTTGTGCCAGATTATCAGCCCTGGAGTATTTTTTTTTAAAAAAGGTATAACAATGTTTTTTGTTGCATCTCTACTTATTGTGTTACAGTGTTTTGTTTTGTTTTTTTGTTGTTGTTGTTATTGTTTTTATTTTATTTTATTTTTCAAATAAGCTACGTTAAGCTTTTTAAGGGCACGGACTGGCCAATGTCAATTAATGGCCTGTAAATATTATCAAAAAATTTAAATTTCAGAAAGTTTAAAAAATGTAACCCTTTAAGTTCCAGTTTGTACACACAATGTTCCCACTGCCTAAACCTGAAAAGTGGGTTAAACAGCCCAAAAATAGCCTGCAGGTGGCTGGCCATTGTTAGGTATGCAGAGCATTAGATTATAGTAACCACAATTAAAAAAGCTAAATGAGAAGTTGCGTCAAGATAAAATGCCAAAAAAATGTGGGAAAAATTCCAGTTTGAACTGGAGTGGCAGCGTATTACTAAATTCCCTGCAAAAGACTGACCTAAATAATTAGCTGTCTTTTATGCATGTGATCTGACTGATCAAGATGCTTGAGAAAAACAAACACCAAAAATACAAATTTGAGACCCTTTCACGCTCAAATAACCTCACATGAAAGAAGAAAAACGATATTTTACTTCATTGGATGTGTTCAGCATCAAGAACTCTGGTTTGCTGAAATAACATTGAAGTCTCTGGTTTCATCACTAAGATAAAAAGTGGGCCCCCTTTTGAGTAAATGGTCCTAAGTCATGGAAAACAGTTCAAACTACATCACTGAAGTGTAGAGCAAGTGCATGAGGCGAAAAAAAATTATCCAAAAAAAATCTATTCTGAAATGGCATTTGATTATAGAAAGGTCCTTTTCAATGCAAGTCAATGTGACACAGATTGGCACGAAGGAGTAAATGAGGGGTATTTTTTGTAGAGACCTTAGAAAAAGAGTTAGACAGCCCATCTTCTAGAATATCATGAGTCAGGCCAAAATACACACCTGGACCAAGTTTTATGCAGTGGGGCTGGGCAATATGGACCAAATATCATATCACAATATATTATATTAGATGACGATATACAATATACACCGGTATATTTACCCTAATTTGTCTGAAAGTTTAATTTCATATCAAACAGCTGTTTTTTAGTATTGAAACATGTTTAGCGTAAAGGCATCGCTCCACTGCAGAGATGGAACTGACAAAACACTGGTTAGAAATGTTTGTTAAATCAAAGTAATCAAAGCTAGTTGGCTGGTTTTTTATGATTTCTTTGAAAAGTCTTCGGGAGGATTGTCTTCCAGACAGTTTAGATAATAGGAATGGGAATGGATACACTGAAATATTGTTCTATTTTCATATGCCAATACCATATCTATATTTAAAAACGTGGTATCGATCTATTTTACAAATGAAATCTCGTGAGATTTCATCATTTTGTGACTAAATCTCATGACATTCCACGAAATACCATGAGATTTCATTGTTCTTTTACAAAATCTTGTGGTATTTCGTGAAATCTCATGAGATTTCATATCAAAACAATGATTTTTCACGAGATTTCATTAGTAAACTAAATCGAAACCAATCTAAATATAGATATGGTATTACATATGAAAATATCACAATATTTGGTGTATTGATATTTTTCCCACCCTTGTAAGATAATGTGCATAACTAATACCGCGATTTAACGATTTGTGTAAATATCATATCTCTCTCATGTAAATATCATATGCTCATATCAGTATATTGCAGCCCTAATTAGTAGAAAAAAAATAACAACATAAAAGGTCATTTACTACCCCTTCAGAAAGCTCAGGGAGCTGTAAGGGTTAAAAATATGTATGATCAGTCTCATCTTTGCAGAAATGTTTCAGAGCAGCGTGAGAGGAGAGATCAGTGTGTGCTGCTTCACTTTGCTCCACGGTGGCTGAAAGAAAGAGACCGAACCAGCAGACACGAGTGGTCTGCTCCCCGATTAATCATTACTAATGAGGAGGGAGGCCCAGGAAATACACGGCAAATCAAAATGAATTAACTGCCTGCAGAACACAGAGAAGCAGAGTAATTGCATTATTTTTTTCAGCATCACACCGTCTCCCTCGTCCAATCAAAGGCCAGTGTGGAAATCAAACAGGACGCCATCTTGGGGCTGCAAAGCTTCTGACAGAGCTGATTGAATGAATGTATGACTCTGCCCCCCCCCTCCTCCAGTGCTTACTGTTTGCCAAAGTAACCCCCCCTCTCCTTCCTCTCCCTCCATTGTGGGAGGAATGTTTATCAGCGGTGCAGCTCCGTGGTTATGGATGATCCAGGCGAGATGCAGTGAAGGTTGTTCCACCCATCGGCGCCGCAGCGCTGCTTATTTCAGCAGAAAGCTTCGGCGAGGAGCAGCGATTTGGCAAGCGTCAGCGCAGGACGTGGTCTGTACTTCGTCAACAGAGGGCCTCTAATAAATCAAGCTGCTCACCTCCAATAAATCTGAAGTTTTAGAATTTTAAGCTCTGCTTTAGTCTCACGATCACACAACACGCTAAAGTCAGCAGGGAATCACCTCCAGAGCTGAAGAAGAAGAAGACATTTGCATTTGGTTTGGGAAGATTTGGAGTCTCCGTCTCTGTAAAGTGACGTTGTCGCTGTCAGGCTGCATCACCGGGTTTGTTGGGGGTTTTTTTCTATGTTGGATTTTCCTTATTTCTCCTCTCATCTTCTACTGTACCACCTACAGTAGAGGTCAAGCCTTGACTGCAACACTAGTGATGGAAAAACTCAACCCGTTTTTGTATAAATATTGCTTTTTTCCATTTTAAATTTGATTTTCCCACCCTGGTCCCTCCTAAAACCCAGCCACAGTGGAGCCAAACACCTCAAATACTGGTTTGGTTTACAGTCAAGTCCTCCAACATCAGTCGTACTAACGGGTCTTTAATGCACAGGCTTACCTGGGCTGAACCCCAGGGGCCAACAGAGTTCAGGGGCCTATCATCTTTGGGAAAAAACTGCATAAGAAGTGTAATTGTTATGCAGCTTGTCATTTTTCCAGTCCATTATATGCAAATTAGAAACTGCTGATTGATCCAAATAAAGCCGTTACTACCAAGCCCCTCCCTGCCGCCATGTGACTATGTGATGACGCTCCATCACTTCACTTTGATAGAGAGGCAGGGGTATGTCGGCCAAAAATGTCGCTTTCAGAGTGGTTTCACGTTTCAGAGTGGTGTTTTCACAAGAAAGTGATTAAAGAGCATCCTGAAGCTTTTGGGATTCTTCCAGTCTCACCGAATGACAGCGGAGGAAACCTCTCATCTAACCCACTGGAGGAGGCAGCGGTGTCCACGCTGATGCCAGAGGTAACGGACACAGGAGAGGAACACAGAGGTGGGGTATGGCAAGCCAAAAGGGCCAAAACTCGCCACTAAAATGGCACTTTTGCAATAAAACGACATCTTTTATGCAGTTATTTGTGAAAAATGCCATTAAAAGTGCTGTTGTTGGTGCCAAAATCTCCGTAAAAGATCCGTTTCTGTAAACGCAGAAAAATCCAACGTTTTCAGCTGTAAGTAAATGCTGCTGTTTGCGGCGTTCAAACAATGCGCGGAAAAACTGGTGTTTTTTTTCACAGATGAAAGTGTAAAAGATGCTGTTTTATTGCAAATGTGCCATTTTAGTGGTAAATTTAGGCACTTTTGACCTGCCATATAGGCCTCTAAGGAAATTACTTTGACCGTGGCCCAAAGTCCACGATTACTGGGTCAAAATGGGACTGACAGCTTGTCAAAATAAAAGTGCTGATAAATCTGCGTCAGAACGCAATTTTCAGCCGCAAAGTAATGGCGAGTGTGTAAACAGAGAACGGCATCAAACATGCAGGTGATCATGTTTATCATTCAGCAGAAGGCCGTGACGTCCACGGCAACAGACTCGCCACCTGTCCAGGTGTAGCTATCTCTCACCTGAAACTAGAAAGGCTGCAGCAGCCCCATGCGGCCCTGAACTGGACCAGCGACGCAGAAAATGAATGAATAACAGTGACGTGCCCAGAAAAACCATGACAGCTTATATTAATCCAGCTGCTGAATGTGGGACAGTCGACTCCAAAACTGGAGAAACGGTTCAATGAGCGATGTGAATGCTGAACACAGGTTCTACAGAGGGGTGTTGCAGTGCTGAAATATTTGGTTGAATGGGACTTTATAGCTTTCAGGAGTGAACCGCAGGTTTGGAGACTCCAATGATGGCAGCCTCACAATAAGAAGGTTGCTAGTTCGATTCCTGGCTGGGGAGGGGGTTTGAACAATTCCAACAGTTCCTTCCTGTGTGGAGTTTGCTCCCTGTATGCGTGGGTTCTCTCCGGCTTCCTCCCACCATCCAAAGACATGATGTTAGGTTAACTGGTCACTCTAAATTGTCCCTAGGAGTGAATGTGAGCATGTGATGTTGTCTGTCTGTCTGTCTGTCTGTGTTGGTCCTGCGATAGACTGGCGACCTGTTTGGGGTGTACCTGATAATAGCTGGAATAGACTCCAGCAACCCTGAACTGGATAAGCGGTACAGAAAATGACTGATGACTATTATTATTATTCATTCTGCTCACATTAAATCAAATCAAATCAAGTTTATTTCTATAGCCCTTTCCAGTACCCATTGGACACACAAAGTGCTTTACAGCAGGGGTAACAGAAAAAGAGACAATGTAAAACATCATAAAAATGGAAAGTTAAATACTGGGAAAAATTAAGAACAAAGAAGATTAAGAGCTATGAAAACAACCAACAGAGAATCAGAACAGGCTACTCGGGGGAGTGCAGGGTGTACCGAAAAGAGAGTAAAATCTTTAATAAATAAACTAGTTAGAATTAAAAGCTAGACGAAAATAATAGGTCTTTAGCTTCAATTTAAAAGATCCCAGTTCAGTCGTGAGACGAATGTCGGGAGGCAGCGAGTTCCACAATCTCGGGCCAGCAGCCGAGAACGAGCGGTCGCCCCACTGTTTTAGCTTCGTTCTTGAGACTTCTAAGAAAAGTTGCCCAACAGAACGAAGGGCCCTGCTGGGGTCCATTATTGCATCAATATCATGCAAAACTACATACAAAACACTCAGGATAGCCTTGGATATTATTTTCTATAATGAGACGGGACAGGGACTACAAAACTTCTCAGCTCAGGGGCCTATCAGTAGGTTAAGGCCCTGGTCATTTGAGCAAGCATCAAAGTACAAACTATATTTACGTTTTTACTAAAAGCAACCTTTAGGGGTGGTCAGTTGACATGGTGGATATCCCTTCGATTTTCAGTAGAATTCTGTATTCTTTAAGTTAGATTGTAGCTTTAGCTTTGTTTTGATAACTTTTCTAGAGATAAAATACACTTTATTTTCGTAATATCCATTTGTTTATGTATACCAGGGTTACTCAGTTCGGTCCTACGAGGGCTGCAATCCAGCAGGTTTTCCATGTCTCCCTGCTCCAACACAAGTTGAGTCATTGTGCGGCTTGATTGGCTGTTGGATCCATTTCATTTGAGTCAGGTGTGTTAGAGCCGGAGACGTGGAAAACCTGCTGGACTGTGGCCCTCATAGGACCCAATTGAGGAACCCTGATGTAAACAGGGTGCTGGGGTACATTCTCTCAGGTTTTTTGGTTGTTGCTACGGTGGTTGCTAAGGACTCTTTTAATAACGAACCAGAAGGAGGGGATAAACAAGACATTTGCAGTGCTAACATCACTAAGCCAGCTTGCAACAACCTTTTGCACGTCATATACATGAATATTCTCCAAAGAACATAAAAAAACAGAATTCAGATAAGCCTCACTACATATACACCCTATATCATATGGTAATTGTTTGTTTTGTTGGGCTCTAGTGGCCTTTATATCACAGCTTATCTACAGGAAAGGGGGCAGAGAGTGGAGGATGACATGCAGCAAGGGGTCCTGGGCCAAGAACTGAACCTAGACCTGCTGCATCGAGGACCTGTAGCCTCTGAACGTGGGGCGGCTGCTCAACCACCAGTGACGGAGGATAATCTCAGGTGTGCACAAACGACCCTACAGTATCTACGTCTGAGGTTTGAGTAAGCCAGGTTACATATGGGCCTGCCATGTATAGTGTTGAAGTTACACTAGACTTTGTGTTGAATTTTAGTGGTAATTTAACACTGGTAAGAGTTTATTTGTCTCATAGAGTGAAACTTGATCAACACTAATTTTGTTAATAGGTTTTTACTCTGAGATATAACACCTATGGTGTTGTTTTAAAATGTCATAATACAAGTATTTATCACATTTGATTAATTTACTTTCTCTTGAGGTGAAAATTTCCAGTTAGTATCAACTCAAGTCCAACTGAGATCCGCGCCGGGATTCCTGTTCTTGGCAGTTTTGATGGTAATTGTGAGTTGTGAAGTGAAGCTTACATTTTGACAATTGTCCAACATACCCCCATAATCTAAATCAGTTATCTCCTTGAACAACTTTCCCCATTTACAGTTGGCCTTCTTCCTCCGATTATTTATCAGGTTTAATGGTGGTTGGTAAACTCTCTAAAGGTGCATTATGCCTGCTGCACACCAGAGCTTTCTGCTGAGCTGAACGTCATTGGAGGCCGTTTGCTCAGCAGATCGTCACCGTGTCGCCTGATTTCTGGTGAGTTTTCTGCCTCACGAGGCTTTGAGGAGAAAATCAAACACGTTTGATTTTTTTTTTTTTTTCTCTTACTTGTCCTGTCCAGCATCGAAGCAAGCAGAATGGAAATCTGATTGCTTTATTTTGTTGAACAGTTTTGCTTTACCAAGCGGAGCTTTATGAACATAAGGCTCCACTTGATATCATGTTTATTCATTTTATTTCTTTAATTAAACATTTGTCTATTACACCATTCCTTATCATACTGCTGGGCCTGACAAGGGAGGAATGAAAGTTAACAGAGGTAATGATAGAAAGTAGAACAGAGAGAAAGGAGGAAGGAAGAGGAAGAGAGAGAGGAGAGAAAACATGAATCCACTTACACAGTTCACTGGTACATCTGTACAGAAATTCCTAAACAACATTCCAAGGTCTCTGTCGGAAAACAAAATAAGCAATCCCCTACAGGAGGACCTGCAGGTGGCTTAAATATCCTCAGATCATACAAACACATGCAGAACTACGCAGAGAAGAGGTACAACCTAGTCAGCGCAATGGGAAGTAGAGAAGAGGTACAACCTAGTCATCGCAATGGAAAGCAGCATCACAGCATCAACATGCATAATAAAGGGTCTCCGTGGTGATACAGTCATGCAGATGCAGCCTCGTCTCTGCAAGGAGGAGGAAGCACGCAAGACTCACGACCCAGGCCCCCAGCAGCCACCCAGAGGCCCAGATCCCAGCTACCCCCCCCCCCCCCCCCCCCCCCCCCAAAAAACGGACATGCATCCCCCGAAGGGCCCCAGCCGGAGCCCCCCGCGGTCTGGGGGCCCAGGCCCCAGCGGACCAAGACCAGCAGCTGCCGACCCCACCGGGCACCCCCCGGAGCGGAGACAGCGCCGGGCCCAGGGCCCAAGCGCCCAGGAGCAGCCACCCCCCCCCCCCGACCCGGGCGGCCCAACTGAAACCCAGGAGGACCGGACCCCCCAGACGACACCCTCCCAGGGCAGGCCAGCCCCCACCCCAACGTCCCTGCCCCACACACCTGACACCGGGGCGCCACCACCTCTACCACCCCCTACCCCGCCACCACGCTCACACACACACTCCCCACACACCTACCCCAACACCCCCATGTACTCCCCCCACAAAACACATACACCCACCCACTCCGCTCTCCGACCTTACATACCCACACTCACTCCCTCCCTCCACCCCAACACTCTCCTGCCTCTACCGTCCACACCTACCCCCACCTCCTCATACCCTCTAACACACACATTCACTCCCCCCACATAACTGCACCAACCCCTCCCCTACCCCCCACACATACGCCCCCACCTCCCTATACCCCCAATACCCCATACAGTCCCCCCTTACATGTCCAGCCCCGCCCATCCCTCTGACCTATCACACTCCCACCCTTCCTTCCTTCAGCCCCTCATGACCATCCCTACTAGACACTCACGAGCATGCCCCTCCTTCCTCCATCCCCCCTTTCCTCCAACCACTTACCCACATCTCCTCCCTCTTCCAGCCCAAGTTCCTCCCTCCCACATTTCCTCTTTCACACTCTCATTCATTACCCACCCACTTTCACCCCCCCCAATTCCCCACAAAAACAATCCTTTATTATTCCCTCCACTCAAACCTCCCATTTTCACCCAATCCCCCCCCCTTTTCTCACATACCCGCCTCGCTCTTGCCCATGCCCTCGTGCCTCCTGAGTGGTAGCTCGGGCCGGGGAAGGAGCCGTGAGCTCCAAGCCCCCAACACGTCCCCCCCCCCCCCCCCCGCCCCACCCCCCACCCCACCCCCGGACGCAGCAGGCCAGGCATCCCCCGGGCCAGCAGATCCCCCGCAATGCAGCCAGCCTTAACCACTAACGCGTGAAACAGCCACTACTCCCCCTCTCCCCAGTAGCGCCCGGGAGACCGGGGTATGAAAGGACCCTGTTCCCCCATCCCCCCCCCCCCCCCCCCCCCGCTCATGACTGTGTGTGTAAGATGTGTGTTGTTTGCAGTTAAAACTGAGGGGCAGTGCCAAGTCATGCCAGGAGTGGGGTCGCGTAGGGGGTATGACCCCCCAACCTGCCCGTTCCTCCTTCCACACACTATATGGCCCGCCCCTCAGAAGTGGTTGTGAGCTGTTGTTATTTTATGTGTTTAGGTGTCTAAGTGTGGTTAAAACTGGGGAGCAGGCTGTCTCTAGATGTGGCAAACAAAGGCACTTTGGTGCCCTCCCTCACCACGCCCGCTTGACACGCACCCTCCCCAAAACCCTACATGTGTGTGTGTGAGGTAGAGCAGGGGGGGAGAGAGGTCTTGGGAAGGGAGACCAGGGGGGTATGAATTCCCCCCCTGGAAGACGAGCCGTTACTGGCATTAGGTACCCCTGCCTCCCGGGATCCCCCCAGGGCAGAAGAGGGCAGGCATGGCCGCCCTCACGGCCAGGCGACCGGCATTCACCACAGAGGGGCCAGCCTCGGCCCCTGGGGGCACCCGACCACCCCAGGCCTTGAGAGGTGAAAAACTCACCGTGTTCACTCAACTTGAACTCTGCTAAAGGCAGAAGATCTAGCAACCAATCAAAACGCATCCGCAGATTACATGATATCAAGATGGCCGCCCTCTGTCATCATGTTAGAAGACTTGATCGATATTTTGCAAAAAGATCCAAAGACTGAAGGCAGAAAAGTTTGAAGATCTTTTTGTTAGAGACTGAATTGTGTATTTAATTTTCATTTATTTTGTTGTTTTATTAAGGAAATCGTATGCAGCATGCTGTACTATAGTATAATCACACCAGTTGGTGACGGTAATGCACCTCTGAGTTTGCCAACCGCCATTAAACTGGACAGAAGAAGAAGTCATGGGAGAAAAATGAACGAAACTGCGACAGAGACGATATCTGTATGGATGTTTTTGAAGTCCAACCAAACATCAGATCAGCAGGTTTAGTCTGGCCGTATTTCCACCAAGTTATCCTCTAAAATGTAACGGATCTGCAGGCATGTTTTGATTGGTCGCTAGATCTTCTGCCTTCAGCAGAGTTCAAGTTGAGCACACACGGTGAGTTTTTCACCTCGTGAGGCAAAAAATATCCAACGTGTTTGATTTTCACCTCAAAGCCTCGTGAGGCAGAAAACTCACCAGAAATCAGGCGACACGGCGACGATCTGCCGAGCAAACAGCCTCCATGACCTTCAGCTCAACGAAAACTCTGGTGTGCGGCCGGCATTAAGGCCACGAGTTCTCCGGTTGACACATCAAGGAAACCTTCACAGATCGCATGTACACCTAATTCACAGTGCAGGACTGAACAGCGAGTCACAAAGCATGATGGGAACTATTGAAGCTGAAGAAGGCGGAGTCTCCCTGAGTAACTCTGAGGGTCATTTTTCTTTGACACTGAAAAGAGAAACCTTGTTTTAACTCTGAAAGTTTTCACCATTTTACTCTCAATGTTGTTAGAATTACTCTGAAAAAGTTCATATGATTTAACAATTCAAATTTTACACCCCATCAAGGTGTACTTTACTTTTTCCAAATTCAAAACATGCAGAAGATCTTGAAGCCAAAATGACAGTGATGATGAAGATTTCCAGTCTAATAAAGCTCATAACGAAGCAAAGGCAAAGCTGTCTTCCGTCGTCCTGCAAACAGACAGCGACGTCTGCACAGCGTCAACACCATGTTTAACACCTAAACACCATGCTTTATAAGTTGTACACCAGCCTTACAGGCAGGAACAAGACCCCATGTTTGCTTTCAGAACATGCCTTCATCCTTGGTGGCATAGATTCAAAAGAGTTCTGGAAGACATTCCTCAGAGAGTTGTTCTTTATATTGACACGACAGTATTACACAGTTGATGCAGATTTTCGGTTGCACCATACATGATGAGAACCTCCGATTCCACCACATCCATGATGAGATACCCCCAATCCCAGAAACTTCTGTTCCACCACATCCATGATGAGATGCTCCCCGTTCCACCACATCCATGATGAGAACCTCCCGTTCCACCACATTGTAAAAGAAGTGAACGTTCCACCATATCTCATGAGGAGAAAGCCTCCGATTCTCACTACATCCAAAATGTCAAAAACTTCCAGTTCCATGCTCACATCCATGATGAGAACCTTCCATTCCAGCCACATTCATGAGGTAAACCTCCTGTTCCACCCCATTTGTGTTGAGAACCTCCCGTTCCACCACATCCGTGGCATAGAGTTAACAACCCGTTCCACCACATCCATGATAAAAACCTCCCGTTCACACAACTTTAATTTTTGCACATCCATGATGAGAACCTCCCGTTCCACCACATCCATGATGAGAACCTCCCGTTCCACCACATCCATGATGAGAACCTTCCGTTCCACCACATCCAAGATGAGAACCTCCCGTTCCACCACATCCATGATAAAAACCTCCCGTTCCACCACATCCATGATAAGAACCTCCCGTTCCACCACATCCATGATAAAAACCTCCCGTTCCACCACATCCATGATAAAAACCTCCCGTTCCACCACATCCATGATGAGAACCTCCCGTTCCACCACATCCATGATAAAAACCTCCCGTTCCACCACATCCATGATAAGAACCTCCCGTTCCACCACATCCATGATGAGAACCTCCCGTTCCACCACATCCATGATGAAAACCTCCCCTTTCCACCACATCCATGATGAGAACCTCCCGTTCCACCACATCCATGATAAAAACCTCCCGTTCCACCACATCCATGATGAGAACCTCCCGTTCTACCACATCCATGATGAGAACCTCCCGTTCCACCACATCCATGATGAGAACCTCCCGTTCTACCACATCCATGATGAGAACCTCCCCCGTTCCACCACATCCATGATAAAATGCTCCCGTTCCACCACATCCATGATAAAAACCTCCCGTTCCACCACATCCATGATGAGAACCTCCCGTTCCACCACATCCATGATGAGAACCTCCCGTTCCACCACATCCATGAGAACCTCCTGTTCCACCACATCCATGATAAAAACCTCCCATTCCACCACATCCATGATGAGAACCTCTCGTTCTACCACATCCATGATGAGAACCTCCCGTTCCACCACATCCATGATGAGAACCTCCCGTTCTACCACATCCATGATGAGAACCTCCCGTTCCACCACATCCATGATCAGAACCTCCCGTTCCACCACATCCATGATGAGAACCTCCCGTTCCACCACATCCATGATGAGAACCTCCCGTTCCACCACATCCATGATGAGAACCTCCCGTTCCACCACATCCATGATGAGAACCTCCCGTTCCACCACATCCATGATGAGAACCTCCCGTTCCACCACATTCATGAGGAGAACCTTCCGTTCCACCACATCCATGATGAGAACCTCCCGTTCCACCACATCCATGATGAGAACCTCCTGTTCCACCACATCCATGATGAGAACCTCCCATTCCACCACATCCATGATGATAACCTCCCGTTCCACCACATCCATGATAAGAACCTCCCGTTCCACCACATCCATGATGAGAACCTCCCGTTCCACCATATCCATGATGAGAACCTCCCGTTCCACCACATCCATGATGAGAACCTCCTGTTCCAACACATCCATGATGAGAACCTCCCGTTCCACCACATCCATGATAAAAACCTCCCGTTCCACCACATCCATGATTAGAACCTCCCGTTCCACCACATCCATGATGAGAACCTTCCGTTCCACCATATCCATGATGAGAACCTCCCGTTCCACCACATCCATGATGAGAACCTCCCGTTCCACCACATCCATGATGAGAACCTCCCGTTCCACCACATCCATGATGAGAACCTTCCGTTCCACCACATCCATGATGAGAACCTCCCGTTCCACCACATCCATGATGAGAACCTCCCGTTCCACCACATCCATGATCAGAATCTCCCGTTGCAACACATCCATGATGAGAACCTCCCGTTCCACCACATGCATGATGAGAACCTCCCGTTCCACCACATTCATGATGAGATGCTCCCGTTCCACCACATCCGTGATGAGAACCTCCCGTTCCACCACATCCATGATGAGAACCTCCCGTTCCACCACATCCATGATGAGAACCTCCCGTTCCACCACATCCATGATGAGAACCTCCTGTTCCACCACATCCCAAAGCCGAATCAGGGGTAAATTTTCCAGGAGCCGTGCCAACTTCTCCACAGATCTGCCGACTTCGTGGATGAGGTTCGGAACCGCAGCCAGCGTGCCAATCTGGGCCTGAATGCCTTTAGAAGAGGCATCTGGATGAGCACGTAAGAGAGACTCTCCATGTGTGCGCAGCTTTGGATCCCAGATTTAAGACCTCGCCTTTTCGGTCGGAGGATGAACAAAAGGCGGTTTATGACGGAGTCATCACAGAGGCTGCAAGGACCCAGTGGCTGTTTAAGGTGAGCTAAACTGCTAAAAAGCCTCTTAAACATTTAATCCAATAACATTTTAAAAAGCAAAAATAATAAAAGTTGAAAATGCATTAATAAACACTGGTGTATGTTGGTAAACAATTATATTTCACAAACAACAGATTAAGTCAGCATTTTATTTTCATTTATAGTATGTAGACTTATATAATTAAATTAGGACCCAGAGAGGAGGAGAGTGAGACATGGGAGTCAGAGACTCGGGCTGATGGAGATGAAGATGCAGGGCTGGAGGTGCCAGATGAGGAGCACGGCTGCAGCCGAGGTCGTGGGAAAAGGAGAACGCTGCAGCACAGTCCACATCCGAGAAGAGATCCCGGGATTTCTGTGGCCTGGCTGAACATTTTGGTCAAACCTATATTTCAGGTCAGAGTAGGAAATTTAAAGACCCACTCATGTTAAAAATGTCTCCTACCTAACATCCCTGCTGCTAAATATTTGAGCCTCACTGATTCACAGACTGCACTTTTATTTCTTCTGATTTAAAATAAAAATCCAAATTCCTCACTGCGTAAGTGTTATGTACACAACTGGATGTTTAAAGTTTCATATAACAGTTGTGTAAGACAGTTGTTTGTCCAATATTTAACTTACATTATGCACAAATCGTGTTCTGAGAAGTCTGGATTTTTTAATGCAGAACCAACTTCACAGCACGCAATTCTGAAAAAGCCTCTAAACTCTGGACATATTTTATTCTGACATTAGATTGTGGGGAAAAAAGAACTTTTGTAATTTGCTCATTTTTGTTCCACCGTGTGTTGCAGTGGCTGCAAAGAAGTTGAAGACTGCAGACAAACAGGCACAAGATGAGATGGGAAGGTTCAAACAGACTGCTCCATGCCACCGACAAAAGGAGCCAATCCACTGGACCGGTGGAAGGAGCAAGAGTACCAATGTCCCGTCCCGTCCCCCCCCCCCCGTCAAACCTTGCAGAGGTATTTGTGCTTCCCTGGGACAAGTGTCTCCTCTGAAAGAGTTTTCTGGCCTGCGGGGGACATTATCACTGCACACTCACCCCAGAGCACCATGACCAGATTCTCTATTTTACACAAAAAGCTGAACTCTTTAGTTTACTATTTCAGTTGTATTTCTTTGGTTTACAGTAATACTCTGTGCACTTTATTTTCCTCATACTGTTCAAGTCAATATGTTCAGTGGCAAGGCACATATGCAATATGTATGCAGGCATTTTATTTTCATTTGACCTGTTCAGATCATTGTTTAAACACACAAATGGAGATTTTTTTTTCTCATTTTTGTGCTTTGTCAGTAACTCAGGGCTTAATGTTCTTGCTTATAGCGGTTACAATACCATCATTGTGTTGTAATGACTCATTTGAGATGTCACACAGTAGTTTCAGTGAAAAGAAACTTGTTGCACTTTATTTTATGATGGTAGTGTGTAACTGGATTCTTTTGTCAGTGAAAATGTGCAAAAACACTCGTAGGAAATAATAAATAGGATGTGTTAAAGCAAACAGTTTGACTCAATTTGTCTTCTGATTAACATACAGCACTTGTTTTTTATCTCTACATTTAATTTTGATATTAGCTGGGTAGAATATCGATATATGCGATATTGCAATATCGTGATAATATCGTATCATGACCCAAGTGTAGTGATATGTATGGTATCGCAACACCCTTGCCAATACTCACCCCTAGTCATCACTCATAAAGATGTTTTTGATAGACCAGCTGACGTGTCGCAGCCTAATTCCCTGGTTTTCCGCCCCCCCCCGACCTAGTGAGGCTGGGGCTGAAGATGACATGAAGATCCTGCAGATGTGAGGATCGTGAAGAAATAAAGATCCTGAAGACATGAAGATCCCAAAGACGTGAAAACATAAAGACCCTGAAGACATGAAGAACATAAAGACATGAAGATCCAAAGACGTGAAGACGTTGAAGACATAAAGACAATAAAGAGATGAAGACCATGAGGACCCACAAAGATCTTAACCCTTAAATATCGCGGTTAAATTGGACCTGTTTTGACATGTGACAGCTGTAAAAATATTTTAGAAGTTATTCTTTTGGCCTGAAATTGGATGACTTTACCTGAATTCAGCCAAAATGCATGAAAATGACGAATATTTCATTAATTTCTATTTTTATATAGGTGCTATATTTTTGCACACTAAAGCTGTTACGGGTCAGATTTAATGGACTTTACTTCAGATGGATTTTAGATATTCCACTGGCGGTCAAATAAAAGAATGATGTTTTTGTGGAAACTGAGAATGTACATAACATGTTTGTGTGCATTTTCTATTCAAAGGAGGCAACAGTTCAAGAGGACCTCACCACCGTCACGATACTGTCTGTCTCTGAGGGGACCTGGACAATGTTTGGAAGACAGAGGCCTGCTGGCCTTAGAAGAGGCAGGGGGATTTTCAATATACCGAAATATTAAGCAAACATAGAAGTGATCGTGTGGGGACCGAAGTCACCCCGAGGGCAGACGATGGTCAAAATGTGCACCTGCAAGCACATACACATGCAATGCAACAAATTCATGTACAAAGTAACAAAGATAGGCTCTTGGCTGTATCTGTGACAGACATCATGGTAGTAAGCTACAAAACGTGTCCTGTGCAGAAGCCTCGTCAGCATCGTAAGGGACGTGCAGCAATCTGAGCCTGGCCCAAACGAAAAATAAAGAGCGGCACCGTCTGTCCTGCAAAGAAGCGTTTAAAATAGAGAAAAACTTGCTGCATACACCTCTGCTTTAAATGCAAAGATGACTTCACAACTAACGTTTAACGTGCTGATGACACGTTTTTGACATTTCCTCCATGTTTTGTTGACCAAAACGTTCTTCATGATGATCTATGTAACAGAAACAGGCGCGCCTGTATCAATGACTTATTAGGATCGCTGTATTTCAGTATCTGACCAGACTGTGGCGCTCTTCGCCAAAACCAGACGTGCAGTCTGCCAGAGAACGTTCTCAGCTCATTTAGTATTGAAGTCAGTGGCTTCATTGCGGTTTTTAAGTTCCTTTTCCAGTTTTACAGACAAACAGTAACAACTCAGCCTTTAAATTGTGTTGACAGTTAATGGTTAAAAGCTCATAAGTGCAGCGTTCGTTTATTTAGGTTTCATACAGATTTAAGGCCTTTACACACCTACTCCAAATATTTCGTCCGAAAGATTCGCACGGCAAAAGCTTGAATCAAATTAATATCAAGTCAACGGGAGCGTTCACATCACTGACAAAATTCCGTCTTGTGATTTTGCAACGTTTATTTTTCGAACTGAGGTCGATTTTCTTAATATTCGCATCCGACAGATCCACAATCCACCAATCAGAGAAGGCGCTCTGACCATCACAGAGCTGGTCGCAAGCAAAAAGAGAAAGGAAAAAGAGAGACGTGTCGCTTGGTCGCTGTTACTGCATCATTATGGCTCAGGTGTTATCACCTTTGTGTCGCAGCACTCTTGTTTGGCAAACGGGGGTTGGGGGGTGTCACAGCTGAAGTAGCAGTGTTTTCCCTACATTTTGTAGCCATTTGAGGTTATTAGCTACATGTGTTCTATTTAAAATCCTCATTTGGCATCTCCACGGTGACATCAGCTGTTTTCAGCATCCGGAAGTTTCCCTGCAGCCGCCTCTCCCTCCGTCACTGCTGCACGTGCTCACGTTCCTCTGGAATAACAAATGTGAGTTTGTTTTTGCATCTTCGTAATTTTGCGTCGGAGCAGGTGTGTATAGACAAATGCGTCAATATTTCTCCCCTGAATTATTTGCAATTTCGTGCCGTTTAATCGCATCTGTCCTGGTGTGAAAAGGCCTTTAGAATTTTATTTTGAAGAAGCAGGTCGGAGTTGGACTCACTGGGAATCAGTAGCAGCAGCAGGACCATCGTCTGTTTACTGGAGCTGGAGGAACCAGCATGTTGAGACTTCTAACACAATGAAACTGCGAAATGTCCTCTGGATTATTCTTTTTCAACCATTGTTGCTTCATCACATCGGTCATACAGCTCCTGATCAACAGACAGCTGCGACTCGGTTATATGAACGTCTCCGGTCATCAGATCTCCTCCAGCTGCTTCCAAACATGCATCCTTCCCTCCATCCTCACCCTTAGAAACCGGAACGATTTAGAAGTCCACTGGAACCATGGAAATTGTTATCTTCTCATTTTTAAAAGGCTAATTATTTACCGCGGCTAGCTCACGGGTAGCCGTTAGTTGCGAGCTAACGCAGTGAACGAGTGTCTCTGCCTGGTTCTATGTCAAACTACTGCAGCTCCTTATCAGTTGTGGGTCCTCTTGTGTTGTTCCGGGTCGCTCCTTACAGTTCTGGTTCCCTCGGTGTGGTCTTACAGGCTTCTGGCTGAACCAGTGGACCTGAGGCTGGAGACAGACTGTAGGCAGCTGCAACAGGTCTACTCCGGTTCTAGCTTGTAAAATGTGATTTTTTCACACTTTTCTGAACTGGCTGATGATCCACCACACAAACCAGTTGCAATCCAGCTGTTCTGTACCATCTTTCATGTTTTCCAGATTAG
This sequence comes from Atherinomorus stipes, assembly GCA_023101725.1. Classification (NCBI taxonomy): domain Eukaryota; kingdom Metazoa; phylum Chordata; class Actinopteri; order Atheriniformes; family Atherinidae; genus Atherinomorus; species Atherinomorus stipes. The sequence continues at coordinate 74,636 of JALJCO010010027.1, read as the reverse complement.
ATTATTCATGTAACTCAATGGGCGGACCGTCGCTGACGACACATCATGGCACCTCGTTTCACAACTGAAAAGCTATTAGCATTTAGCTGAGCCTCCTAAACATCGGATATTTACGTAAATACACGTCTGATTAACTTCTAACTGCACAGAACTACTGATTTTGTGTTGTTGTATTGTTGTATGGCAAAGTTACTGGAAGTTAAGGTCGTGTCATCAGCACTTTAAATCTCATGCTATAGCAGTGGGGACAGTGTTAAATGGTCATATCAGGACCATATCAAGTCCAATAGTTACAAAATGTTCATGTAACCTTCAGGGCTCTTCAAATATATTCAGATCATTATGGCTCCTATGTTATTTTTTTATTTCCTACTTATGTTACGTGACATTTACGGTACACGTCTGTATGATAGATCTTTCTCACTACAAAAAAAGCAGAGTTAAACTAATAAAACACACTTTCCCTGCAGATTCATGAAAAAGAATCACTTATTTTTCTAGGTGGCATAGGCTGAAAACATTCTAATTGGGGAACTTTGCATCACTGCTGTGTAGCTGATGCTGGTTTATGTACAAGAGTTCTTACTGTAAAGAAAATAATCATCTTTGTTTCAGTCCCAGAAATGTTTCGGAGAATGTGTGCCGGCAGGAGGCTCTTCTTATTTATCTTCACGATACATCTGCCAGGTGGATTATGAGACCGTTCCTCCTGAGGAGGTAAACATAAAGAACCTCACTGACTTAAATTAAAAGCAGTTTATCCTCTGAGGTGCTTTAGGGGATATGAAATATTGTAGAAATCTAATTGTTATATTTTGTTGCCAGCTTCTAGGTCTTTGGGAAGATAAAGGGTTTTAAAAAAGAACAACAGGAAAAACAAACAAAAGAAAACTTAAAGGAGCTGTATCATGCTTTTCAAATGTTAAAAGTCAAATATAGGCATTTATAAGCTAGATATGTTCCCATCGCTACTATAGAAACTAATTTGGTGTTAAATATTAGTTTTTCGATGCATCTAATTTCCAACACGGAAGTAAGATGGCTGACTGTACTGAACTGCGGAGCTCTCGACCAATTGCAACAATGTTTTACACCCATTTCATGACGTCGCCCCGGAAGAGACACTGATTCTGAAGGGTCACAGAATTGTTTTTAACACCGGCACCGGCAGCTCTCATGTGGAGGTTAGTAGTAAACATTGATGGATAATTACTCCGATCGACGGGATAAAACAGACCAGCCTGTTATGGAGCTGTATGCGCTCGACCCAGAGTCTGACATGGAGTTTGAAGTATACGCAGTACCACAGAAGTACCACAGAGACCCCTGACAAGTAAGTAAATTAGCGAACAAATCATAGGCTAACAGTTAGCATTGAGCTGAGAGATGTGTTGACTCACCAGTGTTGTTGTCTGTCCATGCGCGTTTTTATAGTAGGAACTGCGTCAGGTTTCAGAAGTAATCCCAGAGAAAAAAAACACTTTACTGCCCGAGATTCATGAAGTTGTCAGGAGTGAAGTTCACACACAAAATTGAGTTTTTTTCCCTGCTCCTGAAGTTATAATCCAACCACTTCTGGCAAGTCGATTCATCCACTACAACAAATACACTCCCACGCTGAACATAACCACGCTGAACGTAACTGCATTTTTCCCAACTTGCTGTCCTCTAGAGCTTAAAAAAAAGAAGAAAAAAAGGAAGAAAATTCTCCTGAACTCTGGATCAAACGTCTGTTAGCTGATGGCTGCTTGTCTCTGAGGAAATCTTCCTGCAGGTGTTAGTTTCTTCCTCAGAGTGTGTGTATATGATTCTCTGAGTTTCTGTTCAACACAGGGCGTCTTGCTACGATACTGAGCATGCGCATTTGGACTTTCGTGATTGGTGCCACGTTCATACGTAACGCGGTGGATAGTCAGCCGTTTGCAGGGAGGTAGCGCTTGGTTTAAATATTCATGTAGATTACTCAAATATGCATGAATGAAGAAAAATAACGATTTAAATCATTTCTTGATGAGGAAATAACACACTGACATGCTGAAAAGCTCTTAAAAGTCCATTTTTCATGATAGGGCTCCTTTAACTACAGTTACATAAAATGAAATTAAACTCAATAATGATAATCTGCACATTTCACAGTTTGTATCATAATGCTTCTGTGAAACAGGAAGCTGTTGTACTGAAATATAGACAGTTGTCCTCAAAATTATTCATCCCCTCCAGTTAAAGAAAAGGCTAAATTCACAATATTCAAATAAGAAACTAATAATAAATACTTTTTTTCTTTTTTTTTTTACAAAATTACAATTTAGTGAAAGATAATATTTCTTTAAATTGTTGTGTTGGAAATACTATTAAAAACAAACAAACAAGACTATCCCAGAAACAATAGAGCATCTTGCTCGTGCAGTGCAACAGGTCAACAGGTGCAGACGTCTGATTGGACGTTACAGAAAACACCTGATTGCAGTGATTGTCAAGTGTTCCTCAACAAAATTTTAGCTTTGGAGCCCCATCGTGGTTGTTTACTGATTTTATTTTTTGTGTTTTCTTCCAAACCATAATTTTAAAATCAACATCATGATTTTCATATAATTTTTATTTATTATTACTTTTGTTTTTTTTCATCTTATTTCACTGACAGCTGATTTTTTTTTCCTTCTTTAATTGGAGGGGATGAATAATTTTGATCATTTACATCATTCATTGTACACTCACCGGCCACTTTATTAGGTACACCTTGCTAGTACCGGGTTGGACACCTTTTGCCTTCAGAACTGCCTTCATCCTTGGTGTCATAGATTCAACAAGGTTCTGGAAACGTTCCTCAGAGATTTTGCTCCATATTGACATGACAGCATCACGCAGTAGCTGCAGATTTGTCGACTGCACATCCATGATGAGAACCTCCCGTTCCACCACATCCCAAAGCTGCTCTGTTGGATTGAGATCTGGTGACTGTGGAGGCCATTTGAGTCCAATGAACTCATCGTCATGTTCAAGAAACCAGTCTGAGATGATTCCCGCTTTATGACATGGTGCGTTCTGCTGGAAGCAGCATCAGAGGATGCTACACTGTGGTCATAAAGGGATGGACATGGTCAGCAACAATACTCAGGTAGGCCGAGGTGGTTAAACCGCCACATTGGTACTTAGGGGCCAAAAGTGTGGCAAGAAAATCTCTCCCACACCATTACACCACCACCACCAAGCTGAACCGTTGATACAAGGCAGGATGGATCCATGCTTTCATGTTGTTGACACCAAATTCTGAGCCTACATCTGAATCTGGTAGCAGAAATGGAGACTCATCAGACAAGGCAACATTTCTCCATCTTCTATTGTCCAATGTTGGTGAGTCTGTGTGAATTGTAGCCTCAGTTTCCTGTTCTTAGCTGACAGGAGTGGCACCCGGTGTGGTCTTCTGCTGCTGTAGCCCATCTGCTTCCAGGTTGGATGTGTTGTGCATTCAGAGATGCTCTTCTGCAGACTTCGGTTGGAACAAGTGCTTATTTGAGTTCCTGTTGCCTTTCTATCAGCTGGAACCAGTCTGGCCATTCTCCTCTGACCTCTGGCATCAACAAGGCATTTGCACCCACAGAACTGCTGCTCACTGGATATTTCCTCTTTTTGGGACCATTCTCTGTAAACCCTAGAGATGGTTGTGCAGGAAAATCCCAGTAGATCAGCAGTTTCTGAAATACTCAGACCAACAACCATGCCACGTTCAAAGTCACTTAAATCACCTTCCTTCTTCATTCTGATGCTGGTTTGAACTGCAGCAGATCGTCTTCACCATGTCTACATGCCTAAATGCACTGAGCTGCTGCCATGTGATTGGCTGATTAGAAATTTGCATCAACGAGCAGTTGCTCAGGTGTACCTAATAAAGTGGCCGGTGTGTGTATTATCTGTTTCACAGCTGAAAAACTTGATTAGCTTCTTATGCTCCACATGCAACATGAGCAGTTTCTAAGACGATCAATCACAGTGCCGATCTGGACTCCAGCTGAGGATACTGTTGCAAACATATCAGCACTATATTAAATCATTTGTGCAACAGAGAATCAATAAATTCCAGGCAACGAGTTACATGAAGATATTCATGACTTTAGTGTTTTCAATGAGTCTTTATTATTCAGTTACAGCTTCACTTGAAGATGTTCCAAGTACTGTTTTATCCCCCAAAACTATCACAACAGATGAAAGTCTCCCTCATCTCAGACTGTGCCAGTTTTAACATAGTAGTCTCATTTCTTGACAAATATCTGTGCAAAAATAACATCAGAAATTCTGTGTTCAGTTAATCTAATAATCACTTTGATTTCCCTTCAGCCAAACTGGGAAGCTGAAGTTTTAGCAGGAGATTGACTCACAAGAACCAGTAACGGAGCCCAGATTTCACATGTTACAAATGAAACTTCTTCATGAGGACGGTCCAGCTCCGTTCTGTCCCTGGCATCCCCCACATACACACGGAAGTTCCCAAAACCCAGATGTTATTTGTAAATTAGACACAATACTAAGTGCCCGTGGCTCCAGATAAGATTAATTCATTGTGCAGAGTAAAAGCGGTGTTTATCTCCGTTTACCTGCTGTGGTGAAAACAGAAGTTGCTGTGGCTGAAGGCTGCTTTTTTCAACTCTGCCTCCCACTCTGCTCAGCTTTTCTGCATCATTAAACAAAGAAGATCTAAGAGCAGCATGTGTGAGCATGATGCTGCTGTCTTCGGCTACTCAGCAGATAGTTGCAGCCCTCCTCCACCCCATCACCAGGACCACATACTCCCACTTTCATCATCATCCACTGCTCCATGAACACGAGAGATGGGATTCACGGGTCTTTGAAGGGAGCTGGATCTCACCACTGAAAAAAGTGGAACATGCAGTTGTTCATTCACACTATTAAATGCCATTTAAAATAAGAGAAGATTATTGGTTTGATAGTAAAACTCATTCTCTTTGCATTTAGAGACATGAAGTTTGATTTATACTGAACTAAATACGTAAAAAAGGACCCAAAACAAGGTTTTTGATTTCTCTCAACTTATTTTTTTTCCTTCATGACCTGCAGGTAGTATTTTTAGTTTGAGTCAAATGAATTATGCACGCATTGCACACTGCAGTCAGGGCGCGTCACGTTAAATGTGATGTCATTATAACATTGTGTATTTGGATGGTGGGAAGAAGCAGAGGAAGAACGTGCAAACAGGAACCTGCTTGCTGTGAGGCAGCGAACGCACATCCATGCAGCCCAGAACGTGGATAACTACAGGCGTGATGAGGTCAGACTACTAACCTGGTTATCATAACTCAGTAGTAGAAGTATTTATATGATATAGGAGGAAATTTTCATCTATATCCTGATTTAAGTAAGAGGATTGTTTGATCAAGCTTGTTAGGCTGCTTTTAGTCATCCCAGCTTCATCAGCTGAGGCTGAGAGAAGTTTCAGTGCTTTTAGGAGACATAAAGGGATAGTACACCCACAGAATGATGACCCTTCATCTTCTCCTCATCCTCATGCTGAGCAAGACTCTGGAGCACTTTTTTAATATCTCAAATGCAGCCGGAGATCGGACAGGTTTTCGTTTTCCCCCCAACTTTCATAAAGTGGAGGTGACCGGCGACTGAACCAAACAGGTCCATAAAAGTCAACAAAGACTTATTAATATCCCTCCATGCTGCTCGTCCAATGTAATCCAAGTGTCCTAGCATCCAAAATTTACTCCCAACGACATAGTTTACCATATTTTTTTAGCCTAAACAATAGAACATGGTACTTCCCTGATGTGCATCCATGCAAGTTCACATCACTATGGAAGTCACGACATTCAGCACCTACCCTGCCGATAATACAAGTGTAAAAGAAGAAATTCGCTGTTTTCATTGTGCTAAGAGCGAACGAGCTGCAGACAAACACAACAGGGGTTGATATTGATTTAAAACAGAGAAAGAAAGAAAAAGCGAGCATGTGATCTCTTCTGCTGCGGCTTCCATAGGGTTCTGCAGGGGCGTGCTTTCCGGCAGCTAGATGTTCTACTGTTTAAGTGATAAAAATTTACTAAATGATGGTTTCCAGTAAATTCTGGACGCTACCCACTCAGGACACTTGGATTACATTGGATGAGCAGTATGGAGGAATATTGACAAGTTTTTGTGGACTTTTATGGGCCTTTTTGGTTCAGTCGTCGGTGAATTCCATTATATGAAAGTTGGGGGAAAATGAAAACTTTCCCGGATCTCTGGCTGCATTTAAGATATTAAAAAAGTGCACCTGAGTCTTGCTCAGCATGAGGGTGAGGTGAAGATGAAGGACCATCATTCTGTGGGTGTACTATTCCTTTAAGTTAATCTTAGAAAATTACCTACAAATGAAAAGTACACAGTGCAAAATATATTTGTGCCTGCATGGAAAAAAAAACAACAACCAGGTGATTGATCAGAAGAAGCTTTTAACAAGGCAGGAGGTGAAGCTAAGAAGGAATAAGGATGTTTGTTCCAGGAAAAGCTGGACATCATGCTTCAGCAGTAACATCAGTGTGTGTGCTCAGGGTTGGACTCGTCGACAGGTCTCAATGAGAAAGGAGACAAGACAACTAGAAAGCTGGACTGAGCCGGTAAGCTGAAAATGTTTTCAACAGTTTCAATTCAGGAGGACAATCAGTTCCCTCCTGCTGCTGCACACAGATCTCACAGCTTCCCTGTCACATCTCCTCAGCCTCACACCACACGTTGGTCATGGACGATGATGCCACGGACACCTCATTATTTATCTGCCTCAGCAGGTAGAAAACCAAACTGACCAAACTAATAACAGCTGACTGTGCTGGGGACTTCTCTAAAGCCAGTTGTGGAAGGAAAAACGAGCCACAAGCTGCTGGAACCATTAAAAACATTACACACTATCAACAAAACAACTGTTTTTGATTAGAAGCTGCTGAAGCTGAGCTGCAGTAAACAGAAACAGCTGCAGAAACCGTCCTCATGGAGCACGTTTTACATTTCAGTTTAATTCATCCACATTTAGTCAAATGTACTTATGCAATTTCCTCCTAATCAGATGGGTTGGCTGTCATTCATAAACTTCATAAACAATGTTTGCTGACATTAGTTGGCATTTGTAAGGACATTTGTTGTCAGTTATCTGTTAAGTGGCTGTAACTCACAGCAGAGATTATTCTATGTGCGTGTTCTTAATTCTTCCTTCGTCTTACTCAGTGTCATCGTTTGATAAATCAGGATATATCAGTCAATAAGCTCTTTGTGTCTTTTAAGAGAACAAACATATAAATATATCACTGCTACTTAAAGGAATTAAAGGTGATACGACACCAATGACAGATGACAAATTTTCCTAAAATAAAATCACAGGCTCATTTGCATTAACACACTTTTAAAAATGCAAACTATGACAGAACATGTCATAGAGCAACATGGAACATGTTCCAGTGCAACCTGTAGCCAGCTTACAGGCACTGTGTAGGAATGTCGATGATGTCACATGATTTAGATGAGCTGTGTCTGGAAAATGGATGGAGCCAATAAAAGAAGTTTGATTAAGGGAAGCCAATTAGCAGAAATCCACGCTGGGATCATCATGATTAACTGCCACAACCTAGTAGAGTCCTTGCATTATTGATTTCATTATCTTCATACTTTGATCGCGGACGATGTATCAGCATAAACTGTTCATGCTGTTGCACAACTGCATCTTAAGCCATGATAAATTCTCTGTATGGGCACTGCAGTGTGTCCAAGACTGGCAGGCAATATACAGCGAAAATCCAAGAACCAACGAAAAAGAAATTATCCAGTGAGCAGAATGTCTGGTTGATGTCAGAAGTCAGAGGAGGATGGACAGACTGATTGGAGATGAGAGGCAGGCAACGGGAGATTCTCATTGTGATGAGAATTACAATGAGAATCTCCCGTTCTACCTCCATCATGATGAGAATCTCCCGTTCTACCTCATCATGATGAGAATCTCCCCGCTCCACCTCATCATGATGAGAATCTCCCGTTCCACCTCATCATGATGAGAATCTCCCGCTCCACCTCATCATGATGAGAATCTCCCGTTCTACCTCATCATGATGAGAATCTCCCGTTCTACCTCATCATGATGAGAATCTCCCGCTCCACCTCATCATGATGAGAATCTCCCGTTCTACCTCATCATGATGAGAATCTCACGTTCCACCACATCATGATGAGAATCTCCCGTTCTACCTCATCATGATGAGAATCTCCCGTTCCACCTCATCATGATGAGAATCTCCCGTTCTACCTCATCATGATGAGAATCTCCCGTTCCACCACATCATGATGAGAATCTCCCGTTCTACCTCATCATGATGAGAATCTCCCGTTCTACCTCATCATGATGAGAATCTCCCGTTCCACCTCATCATGATGAGAATCTCCCGTTCCACCTCATCATGATGAGAATCTCCCGTTCCACCTCATCGTGATGAGAATCTCCCGTTCCACCTCATCATGATGAGATCTCCCGCTCCACCTCATCATGATGAGAATCTCCTGTTCTACCTAATCATGATGAGAATCTCCCGTTCCACCTCATCATGATGAGAATCTCCCGTTCCACCTCATCATGATGAGAATCTCCCGTTCCACCTCATCATGATGAGAATCTCCCGTTCCACCTCATCACGATGAGAATCTCCTGTTCTACCTCATCATGATGAGAATCTCCCATTCCACCTCATCATGATGAGAATCTCCCGTTCTACCTCATCATGATGAGAATCTCCCGTTCCACCTCATCATGATGAGAATCTCCCGTTCTACCTCATCATGATGAGAATTTCCCGTTCCACCTCATCATGATGAGAATCTCCCGTTCTACCTCATCATGATGAGAATTTCCCGTTCCACCTCATCATGATGAGAATCTCCCGTTCTACCTCATCATGATGAGAATTTCCCCGTTCCACCTCATCATGATGAGAATCTCCCGTTCCACCTCATCATGATGAGAATCTCCCGTTCCACCTTATCATGATGAGAATCTCCCGTTCCACCTCATCATGATGAGAATCTCCTGTTCCACCTCATCATGATGAGAATCTCCTGTTCTACCTCATCATGATGAGAATCTCCCGTTCCACCTCATCATGATGAGAATCTCCCGTTCCACCTCATCATGATGAGAATCTCCCTGTTCCACCTCATCATGATGAGAATCTCCCGTTCTACCTCATCATGATGAGAATCTCCCTGCTCCACCTCATCATGATGAGAATCTCCTGTTCCACCTCATCATGATGAGAATATCCTGTTCCACCTCATCATGATGAGAATCTCCTGTTCCACCTCATCATGATGAGAATCTCCCGTTCTACCTCATCCTGATGAGAATCTCCCGTTCCACCTCATCATGATGAGAATCTCCCGTTCCACCTCATCATGATGAGAATCTCCTGTTCCACCTCATCATGATGAGAATCTCCCGTTCTACCTCATCATGATGAGAATCTCCTGTTCTACCTCATCATGATGAGAATCTCCCTGTTCTACCTCATCATGATGAGAATCTCCTGTTCTACCTCATCATGATGAGAATCTCCTGTTCTACCTCATCATGATGAGAATCTCCTGTTCTACCTCATCATGATGAGAATCTCCTGTTCCACCTCATCATGATGAGAATCTCCTGTTCCACCTCATCATGATGAGAATCTCCCGCTCCACCTCATCATGATGAGAATATCCTGAGAATATCCTAAGCCTGCCTCTCACCTCCAACCAGTCGGTCCATTCTGTTTTAACATCAACCAGACATTCTGCTCCACACAACTTCTGCTCACCAGATTTTTCTTTGTCGTTGGTTCTTGGATTTTATTGTCTGCCAGTCTTGGACACACTGCAACATCCGTACCGAGCATTTATCTTGGCTTAAGATGCAGATGTGTAACGGGTTGTGTAAGGTGGAACGGGGAATTTTCATCATGATGTGGTGCAACGGGAGAGTTCTCATCATGATGAGGTGAAACAGGGGATTCTCATCAAGATGTGGTGAGAGGGAAGATTCTCATCACGATGACTTTGTTACAGCAAAGTGGCTCGAGAAGGAATGCAGTATTTCCAGAGCCTCGGTTCCAATGTGACAACAAGGTTGAGAAAGCACAATTCAGCTTCTTTTGGAAAACACTGCCCAGCAGTCAATAGATAAACAGAGAAAGCAGAGCTGAGGCCGAAGCTGCTGCCAGCAGCCGGCTTTACTCACACTGCCAATTAACTGATTGTGGGCCAGCATTATGCAGAGGCTGGCACCGAGACCACTTTCACCTCTTTCATGACAAAACCAGCTTCAATCAGATGTTCTCGCTGCCAATACATGAACTCCACTAATTCAGCTCCTTTCCTCGATGCTGACCTGCTTTTCATCATGCGTACATGCACGTGAATCATGCACATCCAGAAAACATGCACACACCTTTTAACAAACACAAATAAATAAAATATATGAGAGTGGAATTAGCTGTAAGAAAGCACCAACGTGAAAAGGTAAAACATGATGTCAATAATTAAAACCAGAATAGTTTCAGTTTATCTCATAATCCATTTTTCTGTTTACATATTCAGAACTACATTAGTGTTAATTAAGAGTATAATTTCTTTGAATTTGTTGCTGTTCAGGCTATAAATGTGGGGGAAAACCTATTAATTCTGTTCAGTAGTTTTATGGCTGTTAATTCAAGAACTGCAACATCCAAACAAAACTCGGTTCATTTTCCCCACTTTTCAGAGCATCTAAATTTTCTATTTGGTTAAGAAAAAGAGGCTTTTCCTTGACTAATTTTATATAATGTGCATGCCGGCATACATAAATGGGGGTTTGTGTGCGACTGGCCTGAAAACGTTGGAGCACACCTGGAAAACTGTCACTCGTGTGACTTTGCTGTATTTTAATGCACACTATAACTTTTTTACTGATGCATAAAACTACGAGTGAAGATAAGTAAGCTTGATGATGTTACAAAAACCAACAGTATGCCCATTTCCTACTGTTTGTTTCTGATGCGATAGTGGATTTAATCAAACCTTCATGTATTTGGTTGTTTTGACAGCTTCACAGCCGGACAGCGACATTAAATTCACATGAATGAAATAACCTTCTAACACATGTCTCTATGATCTGGATCAGTGAATCTGGCGGAGAAGTTTTGACCTGCTGTGAAGGTCATGGCATGGCCATTAAATACCATCAGATTCCTCTCTGACATGATTATTTTATAAGGTGGATGGACTCATAGTTATTTTTACAGCCAGAGAAATACATTTTTGATGCTCAACTCAGAGGTCTTACTTTGTGCAAGAGAATTTTACCAATAAGACTTCACTTTTAACCTATAAAAAGACAAACCTGAATCATTATTTCATTTTAATCTTTATAAAGGTAGGGTAGGGGATCCAGGAAAAACGGTTTGAGCAAGCTACATTTTTAAAAAGTACACCCACCTGAAACCACGCCTCCAGATTCTACGAACATGTGCACCGATGGTTTACAAGCGAAGATAACCGAGAACAGCTGAGTGGCTAGCTTGTTAGCCTGCAAGTATACAGTAGAGGAACCACGTTTTTCTAAAAGTGATAATTCCCCCACCTCCAACTCCTGTGGTGCAAAACATCCTCACTGCAAACACCAACACCTCCATGACTTGATCCACATCCGTTTTTTCTTTTTGGTGGATTTTAAGAGCAAACAGCTGCATAGACAAGAGCAGCGAGCAGCCATGTTAGTATGCACTGTGAGATGCTCACGGCGAGTTGCGAGCGTACGCACGTGCATGTGGGGAGGGCGACAAACGTCAATTGAGTTTGATGGACATGTAATCATTCAATCAATAAGCACAGGCCGCTACAGTTTCATTGGATGGGGTTTTTCCAGTCCTGTCTGTTCCACAGGTGGTTTTTTTTTTTTGTTTTTTTTTATTTTTGTGTCAGAATATTTCATTAATTGGCTGCGATCAGGGTGTGAAGGGGATTTTACGCAATATAGTAAAAAATGCTCCTGGAAAACATCATCCACCCTGCCTTTAATCTACTTTTAAACTAGAAAAGCACTCGGAGAGTGCAGACCCCCACCAAGCAGCTGAACTCCCTTATCTTTGTGTGCTCTGGATCATAATATCCAGAATTTTCTCTGGATCCGGATCAACTTTGGAAACATTCTAGAACTCATTGAGGTCCTTTCTTGTAATTTTTTACCAAACACTTGGGCCATTTGTACGGAGTTATAGGAACAAATCCAAAAATGTGTCCTATTAGGGTGATGTTGATGTAAGACTGTTCAGGCGTTGGTAAGGAGGTTTGATGTTCACCATGGGGTGTCAGTCAGAACACACAGGACCAGCATGGTCCTGGGGGGGCCAGGCCCCAGGTCCCGCGCCCTGCAGTCCCCATCCATGGTATATGTGGGTGAGTGTATGTCTGGAGGGGGGGCGTAAGTGCAGGAGGATGTGTGTATGGTTGCCTGTGGGAGTGTATGGGGGTGAGTTGGCAGGTGAGGGTACATGGGAGATGTATGTTCAAGTGTGGGTGGAGGGGTGCATGGATGGGGTTTGTGTGTACCGGGGTGGAGGGGTTTGGGTGTGGAGCGGGGGTGGATCTGTGAGGTGACGGGAGGCAGGGCAAGTGTGTGAAAGAGGGTGGTGTGTGGGAGGGTGGACCGGCAGGGTTTCTGGTGGGGTTGGGGGATTGTGTATGTCAGGGCCGTGGTGGGGATGCGTGCTTGGGTGAGGAAAGGGGGGCGTGGGGACCAGTGGGGCGGATAAGCGGTGATTAGGTGGCTGTGTAGGAGGGGTGGGAGGAGAGTGTGGATGGGGTGGGGGGTGTTGACGGGGGTAAAGCTGTGTGGTTGTTTGGGGTATGGTGTGGGGGTTAATTAAACCAAAAAAAAGCTTCTCTGCATGCCTCTTGGGGGGACATGGTGGGCCTGTGGGCTCTGGCCCTTCCGCTGCCCCTGTTCACTGCTGTTCCTGTCCCCCCTCCCTGGCCTGGGGTGGTCGGGTGCCCCTGGGGGCTGCCGCTGGCCCCTTTGCAGTGATTTCCGGTTGCCTGGCTGTGGGGGCGGCTGTGCCTGGCTCCCTCTGCACAGGAGGGATCCCGGGAGGCAGGGGTACCTAATGCTGGCAACGGCTCAACTTCCAGAGGGGAATACACCTCCCTCTGGTCTCCCTTCCCAAGACCCCTCTCCCCCTCCACTGTACCTCACACACACACACACACACGTAGGGTCTTTGGGAGGGCGCTTGTCAAGTGGGCGCGGTGAGGGGGGCAACAAAGTGCCTTTGTTTGCCGCGTCTAGAGACAACCTGCTCCTCAGTTTTAACCACATTTCGACACCTAAACACATAAAATAACGACAGCTCACAACCACTTCTGAGAGGCAGGTCATATAGGGTATGGAAGGGGGGGGGGGGGGGGGGGGGGGGGGTTGGGTGGTCATACTGCCTGTGTGACCCCATTCTCGACATGACTTGGTACTGCCTCTCAGTTTTATTCAGCCATGAGCGGGGTGGGGGGGGTGTCTTTTTATACCCCAGTCTCCTGGGCGCTACTGTGAGGGGGGGGGGGAGTGGCTGCTTCACGAGCTAGTGGACATGGCCGGCTACATTGCAGGGGGTCTGATCGCTCAGGGGTTTCCTGTTCTGCTGTGTCCAGGGGTGGGGGATGGAGGATGGGTGGGGTGGGGAGGAGTGTGCCAGAGGCATGGAACTCGCAGCTCCTTCTCCGGTCTGGGCTTTCACCCAAGAGGCACGGAGGCAAAGGTAAGAGCGAGTGTGGGTGTGAGAGCAAATGAATGAGAGTGTGAAAGGGGAAATGTGGGAGGGAGGAATTTGGGCTGGAAGAGGGAGGAGATGTGGGTAAGTGGTTGGAGGAAAGGGGGGATGGGGGAAGGAGGTGTATGCTTGTGGGTATCAGGTAGGGATGAGTGTAAGGGGTTGAAGAAAGAAGGGCGTGAGTGTGTCAGGTCGGAGGGGAGGGTGGGGCCGGGCATGTGTGCGGGGGGAGTGCATGGGGATACTGGGGATATATGGAGGTGGGGGTGTATGTGTGGGGTGGGAGGAGGAGTGCGTGTGTTTAGGTAAGGGGCGCTTGGGCCCTGGGCCCCGTGCTGTGCCTACCATGGGGGGAGGACCAGTGCCCGGTGGGGTCGGCAGCGGCTGGTGTTGGTCCGCTGGGGCCTGGGCCCCGATACCACAGGGGGTTCCAGCTTGGGGCGCCTTCTGCCATCCTCTGGAGGGATGCATGTCCGTCCCTTTGGGGGGATGGCTAGGGCCCGGGCCTATGGGTGGCTGCTGGGGGCCCGGGTCTCGGGCTTTGCGGGCTTCCTCCTCCTTGCAGAGACGAGGCTGCATCTGCATGACCGCATCACCATAGAGCACCCTTATTATGCACGTTGACACTGTGAAGCTGCTTCCTGTGCTCTGACTAGGTTGTACCTCTTCTCTGCGTAGTTCTGCGTGTGTTTGTATGATCTGAGGATACTTAAGCCACCTGCAGGTCCTCCTGTGGGGGATTGCTAGTTTTGTTTTCCAGTAGAGACCTTGGAATTTTGTTTAGGGGTTTCTGTACAGATGCACCAGTGAACTGTGGAAGTGATCCATGTTTTCTCACCTATCTCTCTCTCTCTCTCTCTCTCTCTCCCTCTTCCTTACTCCTTTCTCTCTGTTCCACTTTCTTTCATTGCTTCTATTAACTTTCATTGTTCCCTCTATTAAGCCCAGCAGTATGATATGGAATGCTGTTATAAACAAATGTTTAATTAAAGAAATAAAAATGAATAAACAGGATATCAAGGGGAGCCTTGTGCTCATAAAGCTCCAATTGGTAAAGCAAAACTGTTCAACACAATAAAGCAACCAGATCATCATTCTGCTTGCTATGATGCTGGACAGGACAAGTAGAAAAAAAAAGAACACACAGGATTTGCTTCTACAGTTAACTGTCTTTACTGGTCACTCTTCATCACAACAGCACAGAAATGCAACAAACGACAGGCTTACAGGTGAGGAATTCCCGGTTGTTAAGGTGAATGCTGGAGTGTGGTCTATAAACACAGAAATACAAAGCCATGAGGAACATTCGTTCAGCAAGTAAACACATTCAAGGCATTAATTATTACTAATAAATCCCTTCCAGTTAGGACTAAACATGCATATGTGTTCAAGGCTAACAGTTACAGTAACTGGCATGTAGCAGGTCAGCTAGCTTAATAGCATAAACAGGCTCATGGTGAATGGAGGAAACTTCTGAATAAGCAGATCAGCTAAAAAACATTAAAGGCTAAATAAACATCCTGTTCAGGCAGAAATACAACTAGTTACTTCCAGTTCTTCACAGACGCACACAGTTCACCATCTTCACCTGCTAGAAGTCTGTCCAACAGTCTTCTCTCCTCGTGCTCACTGCTGCTCATAAGTTTCATTTCTGCATCCTGACATCATGTGCTCAGTAGCAGCTGCACACTTCTGCCACAAGGGGGCGCTCACGCCTCATCAACAGCCTTTTCAACATGGCCGACCTCACAATGATAAAGAATCCTTCAAAACATTCCTGGATCCAGAAGCTGATCCGGATCACCACAAACGTTTAATGGGTTCATCCTTGGACTGAGACACACGGCAGCGACAAAATGGAGACGAAGCAGAGGGAGGAAAAATCATTTCCAGGAAAACCCAAGCTGTTCCAGAACTTTTTCCTCTTTTGCTCATTTTCCATTTGCGTTCCATGACTGGAAAAATGTTCAATCATTTTCCATGTTTTCCAGGACGCGTGGGAACCCTGAAACACCAGATACTGAATGTGGGATGATAATTTTGACCACAGACCACAGGAACGATTGATAAGTATATCAGAAAACATCATCTTTGTTTTCAGACTTTAACATGAGTGTTTTTAATGTGTGTTTGCTGTTTTACTGCCCCCTGCAGGACAGAACACACAACATACACAAGGATTTCTCATCTGCACTTTCCCCCTGCTGGAACTTGTACGGCGTGTCCTCTGCCGAGTCGCTGCTGCTCAATGACACATTAAATACAAAATAAGCCACACGCATTAACATTTGATGGTACGCTGCCTGTTCCCTCGCTGACATAGATGAATGGAGAATTCAACAAAAAGAACTCCCATCCCCATGCATAACATTTACCCCTCTCTTATTTAGCTTCATTTAAAGTTCTGCACCAACCCATGACAATTAATCACACAATGCAACACAACACACCCTGCATGGTGTTCCTTGGGCCCCTAAATGGGGTAAATAACCCCAGCACTCACCATGCAGGGAGACATTTCGTCAAACAAATATGATCAAAACAAAACTAATGACGTGTAAATTGTTTATGATGTATTCTGAAATGAGCAGACGCAGTGCCTGTCTGGGAGTAATCAGACACGAGGAAGACATAATCAGGAGGAAATGAATATGAACATAGCCACGGCGCACTTTGACTCTTGTTGCCGTGCATGCGAGTGGTCTGAAAGTGTGTGTGAGACTATAATATGTCACGTCAGGTAGCAGGGAGACATGTTCCCTGCCACTTTGCTCCGGTGGAGAAAAGCGCTGTTTGAAGAGTGAACGACGAACACTGATATGAAGAATGCTCCGTTTCAGAGACGAGCAATCACAATAGTGAATGAAGGCTTGTTTGTGGGAGAAGGGTGCTGTATTGAATTTTCTCTACCAGCCACTATTGTGCAGTGATTCAATAAATGAACTCCAATGACATCATTACAATACAATTCAATTAGCCCGCAAAGAGACCACTAACAAAATGTTTTATCGTGTACAAATGTGTGTTAGTTCCAGGAGTGTGTGGTGGAAAACAGCTGAGAGCTGAAAGGACTGAACACCACATTTCAAAGAAACCAACTTCATTATACTCGTCAGCATCACTCCATTTCATAATATGATGTGCTGAAGAAGAGGAAAAGAAAAAGTGGGTTATTTTTTAAACATTTATGATGGTTAAACTAGTATTTTAGGGTGTTCCAGGTAAGTACGTTGCAATAAGCAACCAGTGTCTTCTTGTCCATATAAGCAGAGTAAGCACTGCTTACCCAATTAAAAAATTTAAAAGAAAAAAAAAAAAAAGGGGGGGGGGGGGGGGGGGGGGGGTTAATATTAGCTGTTTGTGTCCATTGAAAGAGTCACAGTTTACATCCAGAGCAGCAGCCGCGGTCATTAATAATAACGTATTTGGAACCATCTACAGGAGCAAGCACCTTCTACTTTGCTTTCCCTTGCGTCCATTTGTAATGCATAAATAAAGGTTTGCTTTTTTTCTAAGCCTCTGGCGGTTGTTTAATATGCCCAGAGAAAGCATGCTTATAACCAATCAGTAGCTCATAAGCACAGCTTCAGTGTGATTGATAGCCAATCATGGCTTTCACTGTGTTCAAGTTTGACTGTAGGCTACATTCCTGCAACGGAAGCGAGCTTAAGAAAAACGCACTTATAGAATTTAATGTCATTCAAATACCATGTATATGGATAGTTCTCCTACTGTTAAAGATCTGAAGGAATTTGGAAAACTGGACTTTACTGGGAAAAGGGATTTGCTCACCAAAGGACGGCCAAAGCCACCGCTCTCAGATCTGCACTCTCAGAAAGGCAGAGTCCTCAGGGGATTTCAGACGGCCTGGTAAGATCGGAAGGGACGGCTATGTGGATGCGCAGACCAGCTGATTACTTTGCTATTCTTGTACTTCTTGACCCATTTAAACTCATCCACTGTTTCTCTGGTCTTTCCAACAAGATCCAGAATGACTTAATAGAGGCAGTCAGAGGCAATCATTGAGAACATTAAAAAGGAGATTTCTGCAGCCCCTTTTGTTGCCGTGGAGGTTGATGAATCAGCAGGTGTTACAAACAGAGCACAGATATCTGTAATTCTGCTCTATGTACTGAATCAAGATGTAAAGGAATCCTTATTAGGTTTTGATGACGTTAGCCATGACCAAACTGCTGAGCGATCGCTAATTATGTTTTGAGTGCTTTGGATTCAACTGCCTTGGAAAACATACGATGGAGCATCTGTTACAGCCTCTGTGTAAGCGGGGTTCAGGCTAAGATCAGAGAAAAGATCCCGGAGGCCATCTTCACGCATTGTTATGTTCATAAATTGAACCTCATTCTGTCGCAGTCATCCAAGTTGATACCAGAGTGCCAGGTCTTTTTTAAAACAGTAGAAGGCCTGTCATCATTCTTCAACAAATCAACGAAGCGCACAAAACTTCTGGATGAGGTGGTCAAGCGACGTATGCCAAGAGCAGCACCTACACGGTGGTCTGCCCACTCCTGCCTCATTCAGACAATCAATCATCACTACTCGGATTTGTGGACAATATTTCAGACGATGATCGACAATCCTACAGACGGGGATAATGACAGTGTAATGATGGCTACGGGCTACGATGCCTGGCTGGGAAAGGCTTCAAAATGCTTTCTTCTGGACACCTATGAGGAGATTTTCAACATCACAGATGCGCTGTTTAATGTACTACAAGAAAAGGGACTGGACATTTCTTTTTGTTGTTCTGGGATCCGAGACACCGTCACCACACTTGAAAACAAACGGCAGGACTTCGAGGTGCTCTGTGCGCAATTTGAGCAGAAATGCAGCCAGCTGAGCCGCACCGAGGGAGGCCGAGCAAAACCCAAACAGACCATCAGATCTGAGAGGCAGACTTTATTATGCGATATTCAGTGACACAATAACGCAGATGACGGCTAGATTCGGCAACTTTGACTATTTAAATTTTAATGGCGTAGTTGACTGCAGGCAGTTTCATCAAATGGCAAAAGAATTTGACACATTCAATAGCCTGGGATTGTATGCAAAACATTTCGATTTAATCAGATTGAAGGTGAATTTAGTTGGACTTCATCAAATTGAGGAGGTGCGTGAGAAATCGCCTCCAGAGATGCTGGGATGGATTGTGGAAAATGACTTTGTTGAAACGGTTCCTGAGACAACAAATGTGCTTAAACTGCTCCAAACCGTTCCAGCAACAACAGTATGAGTTGAGCGACCATTTTCCAATCTGAAACGGATCAAGACCCTCACTCAAGACAGAACTGGACAAGGACGCTTGTCATCACTGGCCTCCATTTCTGTTGAGACACAAAGGCTTGCTCGACTACAGCAAACAGCAGACTTTCACAATAAAGTCACGGAGCAATTCACCCGTAAGGAGAGGTAAATGGTAAACAGACTGTACTTATATAGCGCTTTTCCAGTTGTACTGACCACTCGAAGCGCTTTACTCTATGTCACATTCACCCAGTCACACACACAATCATACACACATTCATACCCCGGTAGGCACACTGGGGGTTCAGTGTTTTGCCCAAGGACACTCCGGAATGTAATCCGGGGAAGCCTGTAATTGATCCCCTACCCTCTGGTTGAAGGACGACTGCTCTTCCACCTGAGCTACAGCCGCCCCTGGACTTTGTATTCAAGTAGACTAAAGGTAGGAACATTTTTTAATCAATTTATCATAGAAAGTTGCTGTGATGATGATATATACAGTATATATATATATATATATATATTTTATTCATTTATTTATTTATTTATTTTGTTATACTAGTATGATCCCCGGAGGGGAAATTAGGTTTCTGCATTTCACCATCTCTGTACTGTGAGTATCAGAGAGCAGGGGGCTGCTACTTAAAGCGCCCAGGGAGCAGTTGGTGGGGGGTTAAGGACCTTGCTCAGGGGTCCACAGTGGTTCACCCACGGGTCGTGTCGGGGAATCCAACCCGGGTCCTGCGTGTCCAAGCCCACGACGCTACCTCTGGGCTATCCACTCCCAATATTGACTTGTGTGCTGCTGCCACTCTGGTCAGCTTGCTTTGATCTTGAATAGCGGCCTCTGGCCTGTGTTGTGGGTGATGAGAGGATGAAGCAACTCTCATAGTCCTTGATTTTAAACATACAGTACAGCCTATAGAAACTTGCAATTTGTTTTTGATTTTATTCCCCTCTCAATAATGTGATTGTTTACATCCATAGCAATTTCTTTCTCCATGGTAAAATTGCATTTCATGTGGGGGAAAAAAACAGAATGTTAGGTAATTACACAAATAATTCATTAAAATTAAATAAATTATTTAGAAAAAAATTGCAGTTTGATCATAAAATAAAACAGAAAATAGACAAAAAATAAAGTTGTGTAGAGTGTGAAAACTTGTTCATGCATACTTTGTAGTTCATAATTTCCGACTGGATGCGTTGTATGCACTCAAAAATATTCATGTCATGATTTTATTTTTTTAAAAACCTGTAAATAGTTCCTTTGCTATTGTGGTCAAAAACATTGAATCGCAACTCTGAGGCTGTTCTGTAAATAGTTATCAAATAAACAACAAATCAAGACCCTCAATTTCAGCCCTAAAATAATGTGCTGATTTAAGCCCCACCCAGTTCCGATTTAAGTCCCGCCCATTCCGAGTACAGATCGCCTACAGATAATTTAGATGGTTAAACAGATACAGATACAGATAGTGCTGTACTCGCCCATCCCTACAAATTTTAAGCCATTTAAAAAACAACTTTTATGTATTGTCCTCTGTAGTGGACATCGGGACTGTTTCTGTTATAGTGATAGTGATTTCATAGCCTGGTGCACCAGCCTGACCAGCGCTATGTACAAGACACATGGCAAGTCTGACTTGCCGTGTGTCTCGTACATAGCGCTACATAACTTATTTGAAAAAGAAATCCCAATCTCTCTCTCTCTCTCTCTCTCTCTCTCTCTCTCTCTCTCTCTCTCTCTCTCTCTCTCTCTCTCTCTCTCTCTCTCTCTTTATCTATCCATCTATACATATATATATATATATATATATATATATATATATATATATATACATATATATATATATATATATATATATATATATATACATGGTCGTGGAGCACAAATATAATAAATAAAAAAATAAGCTCTAATTCAAATGATCTACCAGAACAAAACTCACAGTTATCCTTAATTTTTTTTTTTTTAAATGTAGGACTGAGCTTCGCCAACCCGGAGCTCAACTTCCCAACGTCAGTCAAATAAATAAATCATTTAATTCAGACTGACAGTAGCACCACACCACGGATCATTTTTGCACGCAGTCTGCATGGCTCTCTCATAATCGCCAAGATGCTCAACAAATCAGAGCGCAAAATCATCCTCATCATTCTGCTGGTCCTGCCTTCTTTATACACACCATCAACCGAGCACCCCCATGAGATTGATGGCAAAGTTGGGCTGATTCTGTGCAGGACGTCACAGACGGCTCTGACCACAGCTTTATTGTGAGCACCACTTTACATGTCTTAATTGAAGCCGCGTTGCCGCCTCTAGCAGCAGTGCTACGATAGCCTACTTTGCTGTCAGATAGATACACTATATTGCCAAAAGTATCGTCTCACCTGCCTTGACTCACATCAGAGCTTCAGTAACATCCATTCCTGATCCAGAGGGTTCAGGATGACGTTGGTCCTCCTTTGCAGCTAGAACAGCTTCACTCTTCTGGGAAGGCTGTCCACAAGGTTTAGGAGTGTTTCTGGGAATCTTTGACCATCTTCCAGAAGCAAATTTGTGAGGTCACACTGATGTTGGACCAGAAGGCCTGGCTCTCAGTCTCCGCTCTGATTCATCCCAAAGGTGTTCTATGGGGTTGAGGTCAGGACTCTGTGCAGGCCAGTCCAGTACCTCCACACCAGACTCTGCATCCAGGTCTTCATGGACCTGCTTTGTGCACTGGTGCACAGTCATGTTGGAAGAGGAAGGGGCCAGCTCCAAACTGGTCCCACAAAGTTGGGAGCATGGAATTGTCCAGAATGTCTTGGTATGCTGAAGCATTCAGAGTTCCTTTCACTGGAACTAAGGGGCCAAGCCCAGCTCCTGAAAACACCCCCACACCATAATCCCCCCTCCACCAAACTTTACACTTGGCACAATGCAGTCAGACAAGCACCATTGTCCTGGCTTTCCACCACTGCATCGCACGCTTTGGATTGCACTTTGTGATGTATGAATGGATGCAGTTGATTGCCATGGAAACCCATCATGAAGCTCTCTTGAGCTGATCTGAAGGCCACATGAAGTTTGGAGGTCTGTAGTGATTGACTCTGCAGAAAGTTGGCCACCTCTTCTCACTATGAAATGAAATGAAATGAAAAATACTTTATTCGTACCAGAAGGGAAATTCAGTATTGTAAAAGCTCACTCTTTTTTTTTTTTTTAATAAAAAAAAGTCAGTCACTCTTGTTCTTTAGGGTGATGCTGCTGGCAGGAATGAATTTCTGTATCTCTCCGTCCTGCAGTGAACCTGACGCAGCCTCCCACTGAACACACTCTGTTGATTCTTCACTGTGTTGTGGAGAGGATGGGAAGAATCCCCCATCATCTTCATCAGCTTGTGCAGCATTCTTTTTTGATCGATCAGCTCCAGCGGCTCCAGAGTTATCCCTAGCACAGAACCAGCTTTCTTGATCAGCTTGTTAAGTTTCTTCAAGTCTCTGATTCTGATGCTGCTGCCCCAGCAGATGGCTGCAAAGCTGATTGCACTTTCCACAACAGACTTGTAGAAGATCTGCAACATCTTGGTGCAGACGTTGAATGATCTCAGCTTCCTTAAGAAGTAGAGTCTGCTCTGACCTTTCTTGTAGATGTAGTCAGTGTTGCATTTCCAGTCGAGTCTGTTGTCCAGCTAAACTCCAAGGTATTTGTAGTTCTCCACCACCTCCACCTCCTCTTCCAGGATGTATACAGGACTATGCTGCTTATTCTTGCTCCTCCTGAAGTCAACAATCATCTCTTTAGTCTTGCTGGTATTTAAGATGAACTGATTGTTACCGCACCATTTCACAAACTGATTGACCAGTTCCCTGTACTCGGCTTCTTGTCCATCTCTGATACACCCCACAACTGCAGAGTCATCAGAGTATTTCTGCAGATGACAGGATCAGAGTTGCACTGGAAGTCTGAGGTGTACAGTGTAAAGAGGAATGGTGAGAGTACAGTCCCTTGTGGTGCTCAGTGCTGCTGACCACCATCTCAGACACACAACCTTTCAGTCTCACAAACTGTGGTCTGTTTGTTAGGTAGTCGTAAATCTAGGAGGTGTGGAGGATCCACCTGGAAGCTATGGAGCTTCTGACATAGCAAAGCAGCTGAATAGTATTAAAGGCACTTGAAAAATCAAAGAACATGACCCTCAAAGTGCTGCCTGACTGGTCCAAATGAGAGTGGGCTCTCTGAAGCAAGAAGATGATGGCGTCTTCAACCCCAAGCCCATTACGATATGCGAACTGTAATGGGTCCTTAAAGGTATTCACTTGCTTGTTGAGGTGAGCCAATAAGAGTCTCTCCAGGACTTTCATGATGTGAGATGTCAGGGCAACTGGTCTGTAGTCATTTGGTTCAGTTGGTTGTGGTTTTTTAGGGACAGGAACAAGAGAGGACGTTTTCCACAGCACAGAAACTCTTATCTGTCGCAGGCTAGTGTTAAAAAGGTGCTGGAGAACCGGACATAGTTGTTCTGAGCAGGTCTTGAGAACTCTGGGACTGACACCGTCTGGACCTGCAGCCTTGTTCCGGTTCAGTTTCTCTAGCTGTTTCTTGACCTGGTCACAGGAGACAGTCAGGCTGGAGGTGGAGGCAAAAGAGGTCACAGGATGTCCTGATGTGGAGGGAGAGGAGGCTGTGTTCAGGTCCATGACTGAGGTGCAGGGTGACAGAGTGGAGGTGGGACAGGAAAGCTGTGTGCTCACGGAGAGTGTGGCGTGTTGGGTTGTCGGCAGGGGGGAACTGAACCTATTGAAGAACATGTTCAGTTCGCTAGCTCTGTCCAGACCTCCATCAGTCTGATCCCCCTTTAACTTGAAGCCAGTGATCTTCTTCATTCCCGACCACACATCCCTCACGTTGTTCTGCTGGAGCTGCTCTCCAACTTCTTCCTGTAGTCCTCCTTCACTTCTTAGTCTATGTTTTCAGTTGTTTTTGTGTGGTCTTCAGTAACTCCCTGTCTCCATCCCTGAAAGCTTTCTTTTTGATGTTCAGCAGCTTTTTCAGGTCACTGGTTATCCAGGGTTTGTTATTGGGGAAGCACCTCACTGTTCTTGTTGGAACGATGTTGTCCACACAGAAGTTTATGTAATCTGTCACACACTCAGTAATGGCATTGATGTCATCTCTTCATGAGGTTCACAGAGGACATTCCAGTCTGTGGCCTCAAAGCACCCTCTCGGAGCATCTTCAGCCTCAGTAGACCAGGTCAGAATGTGTCTAGGGAGCGTCTCTGCTTTTTTCAGAGAGCTGAGCTCCCCTTAGCTCCCCCACAAACAAAGAGATTCCGCAAATGAAGAATCACTGATTGCTTTGTGATTTGTGAAGGCACACTACAGAACTTTTTGTAAGTTTCTCATTAATGGGGCCCCTAGCAACCATCACTTTGGTCAGTGAAGGTTGTTGAATGTGCTTTATAAATAAATAAACCTTGAATTTAGCATCCACCTTCATCCTACTCATGGGCTCACTCCAGCCAGTAAAAGACAGTCTTATCTTGACTCTTACCTTCTCTTTTGTTCTGTCCCTTCCTCTCTTTCTTTTCCTTTCTTCCTCTGATAATGTTTTCATGCATTTCTTTGCTGAATCCATCATCAAATGAGTCAGAAATGCATATTTTTAAGGCCGAAAAATTATGTTGTGGGTCTTTAAGGGTAAACATTGGTTTGAAAAGTATACATCAGCCAGTGAAAAGTCCACGGAGTCACAATATTGTTTAAGTAGAATAATGGTGTTATTGGATTAAAAATGTTACCGATTACTTTGGACAGATTATCTAATGTTTTAATTAATATATGACTCCTCTGACGCTCTGATGAGCCCCATCAGGGCATCACATAATTTTCTCCATCCATTGTTCTTGTCATTAATGCCAATTTAAAATGTGTCCCTTTTGTTAATTCACTATCACTTGAGAAATTCCATATTTTTGCTGTGATCAGGGACTAAAGAAAGCCAAGGTCATAGCCTATAGCACTGCATTTAGTCTTTGCCCAAGCTTTATATTTAGGCTGTTAGTTAACTGTTATTTTTTGTTAGTTAGCCATGTTAGATTATTACCCCACCCAGCCAATAAAGGCACTATAGGTGCAAAAATTTCATACAATTTCTCAACTGGCTGCAACATCAAATTTTGGGCTCCCCCACCTGTCAAATCCCACTTTAACCCCTGGTCACACAAATACACTGATGCACATGACAGCATTGGCAACTTTGTCGCTACATTCAGCAAGTTTTCAGACCTCTTGAATGACTTTTTTCCAACAACAAATCTATCAATATTTTCAAGTGTTGCTAAAAACTTTGAGAAGAAAATGTGAGCAAGCACATTGTTTACTTCTTACTCCGCTTATCAGCTCACTATCATGCTGCTTCCACATCTCAAAACACACGCAAAAGGCTGCAGGGAACACCAGCTCCAGCTCCCAGCATCAGTCCCAGCTCCCAGCATCAGCCCTAGTTCCCAGCATCAGTCCCAGCTCACAGCATCAGCCCTAGTTCCCAGCATCAGCCCCAGCTCCCAGCATCAGTCCCAGCTCCCAGCATCAGCCCTAGTTCCCAGCGTCAGTCCCATCTCCCAGCATCAGCCCTAGTTCCCAGCGTCAGTCCCATCTCCCAGCATCAGCCCTAGTTCCCAGCATCAGTCCTAACTCCCACCATCAGCCCTAGTTCCCAGCATTAGTCCCAGCTCCCAGCATCAGTCCCAGCTCCCAGCATCAGCCCTAGTTCCCAGTATCAGCCCTAGTTCCCAGCATCAGCCCTAATTCCCAGCATTAGTCCCAGCTCCCAGCATCAGTCCCAGCTCCCAGCATCAGCCCTAGTTCCCAGCATTAGTCCCAGCTCCCAGCATCAGTCCCAGCTCCCAGCATCAGCCCTCGTTTAGGCGTCAGTCCCATCTCCCAGCATCAGCCCTAGTTCCCAGCATTAGTCCCAGCTCCCAGCATCAGTCCCAGCTCCCAGCATCAGCCCTAGTTCCCAGCATTAGTCCCAGCTCCCAGCATCAGTCCCAGCTCCCAGCTTCAGCCCTAGTTCCCGGCGTCAGTCCCATCTCCCAGCATCAGCCCTAGTTCCCAGCATTAGTCCCAGCTCCCAGCATCAGCCCTAGTTCCCATCATCAGCCCTAGTTCCCAGCATCAGCCCTAGTTCCCAGCATTATTCCCAGCTCCCAGCATCAGTCCCAGCTCCCAGCATCAGCCCTAGTTCCCAGCATTAGTCCCAGCTCCCAGCATCAGTCCCAGCTCCCAGCATCAGCCCTAGTTCCCAGCATCAGTCCCAGCTCCCAGCATCAGCCCTAGTTCCCAGCATTAGTCCCAGCTCCCAGCATCAGTCCCAGCTCCCAGCATCAGCCCTAGTTCCCAGCGTCAGTCCTTGCTCCCAGCATCAGCCCTAGTTCCCAGCATCAGCCCTAGCTCCCAGCATCAGTCCCATCTCCCAGCATCAGTCCTAGCTCCCAGCATCAGCCATAGTTCCCAGCATCAGCCATAGTTCCCAGCATCAGTCCTAGCTCCCAGCATCAGCCCTAGTTCCCTGTATCTGTTCCAGCTCCCACTGTCAGTCCCAGCTCCCAGTAGTAGTCAGTGTGGGTCGAGCTCCAGCATCAGTCCCAGTCCACCTCTGCTCTGTGAACCAGACTGAAGTTAAAGTTCTAACAGTCGTCATCTGATGCAATAAAATGGTGAAAGTCATTTTGCCGTATTATATTATTTCTGTAACATATTTCCATTGGGAGAACAGGGATTTGTTATCATTAAAATGATGCCAATGATGTTTAATAATGTGGACATTAGCAATCACGTTAAATATCCTGGACATTTTTCAGAATTTTGAGAATAGCCTAAAATTCTATGGCGATTCTGAGCCTGCTGATGACCAGCTTAAAATCATCACAGATCCAGTGATTTTGGTTGGATTTCTATAATTTTTTCTGCGAAAAGAGTATTGTGTTTGCTGAAAAGAACAACATGATGTCATAATTTGGGGAAAAAGTTGATTGCCAGTAAAGTAAAGATGGAAATATTGGGAAAAACGTAAAAAAAAAGATGGCTAATTTTTTTGCATTAAATTGATGCAAAATCAGGTAAAAATGTGTTTTAAGTGTAATTTTTTTCAGTGGATGTTATCAACACGTGTTTTGTGTATCTGGAATGCATTTATTGACAGCCTACCCAACCCACCGAAGATTTGAGGAAAAAAATTATTTTTTTCACATTTTTTGATAAAAAAATCATGGTTGCAGGCACTAAAATGGCCACAATTTTTTTTCGTGATATTTCCAGCAGAGCAGATCCTCCAATTATTTGTCCCTAGGGTCTAAGTTTTAAGAAAAAACGCAAATAAAAAGTATAACAGGTGATGTCAGGTACAACCCATTTTCTTGAGCTTTTGAGACTTTGGCTCCCCGACTATGAGGATGAATTCAAAAGCAAAAATTTCTAACTGTTTCTTTGATAATCATTTGGTGAGCACGGAAATATTTTGATCATGTGAGAAATTGTCATGATACAAACTTTGCAAAAACGTCAGGAAAAGTAAAACTAGATGGTATCAGTCCTTTCAAACGAGTTGACTGTCCAGTTCTGTCCGTCTTCTGGTCTGGAATCAATGACGGCTCCAGACAGCTGAAAAATCTTTCAGCATGAAGTCGAAGAAACGACACCTAACCATATATGGACCTAACTGCTGGTAAGAAACCCCTGCCCAAGATGGTAGCTGAGCCAACGTACTCTACGGGTCCGAAGGCAGCATCTAGTGCTTATAACTATGTCTAGATGCAGCTTGCAGAGGCAGGCTTCCGTTAGCGTTAGCTTTAGCGTTAGCTGGTGCTCGGACTTCTCAGCTCTGCTTAGCTCCACTCACTAAGCCGTATTTAATAAATTGGAGTGGATTTTTGCCTCTTTAGGGGCGGTTTGGGACCATTTTTGTCGTTATTTAGTTTTAATTCTTCTTCACAATGTTTGCTACAGGCTAGCAGCTAGCTGAGTGTCTTCTGCTTGTTCGTAGTCAAATTAGCGCCACCAGGTGGGGGGAGGCTACATTGCAACTCACCCAGTCATAAAAAACAGTGTAAATATACGGTCCTCATGGCCCACATGTGGAAAAGGAACGTTTTTTCACGGCCCTCAAGGTGGCGCTCGAGGCCCGAGCTTGGGCCACGGCCCCAGGGTTAACAATCCCTGGTCTAGAACACCATGCAGAGTGGTGTTCCTCCGCAAAGTGAATAAAATCCTGGGTGGCATACAGGACTCAATTCTGTACTCTGAGTAAGATGTGTGACACCAAAGCACTTTAATGGTTATCCATGAATACGTTAAAATGAGAACAAAATGCAGTATTTTGATTATTAAAGAACATGGACAGGACACAGATAAAGGCAAATATTCAATCATTTTTGTGACCACACCAGTAGATTAAATGATTTATTATTTGTAGTGGATAACCCTCATAATAACAATGAATAATTTTTTGGTCCAAGCCCCTGATGATGACAGTGTCTAGCTCCACCCCTGCCTGTCCTCACAGGTCTCCCTAAAGTCCAACAGACTGCTGCTGTTAGTCCAGAACGCTGCTGATCCAGAAACAAACGACAGAAACTACTTCCATTTTTCTATTTTTCCTCATCTCCAGTTATTTCTGCTTCTATTTACCTTCTATCCTCACAAACCAGCTCCACCTCAGCTGCATCATAAATCTCTTCTTTCTTTATTCCAGACATAGAGGACCATTATTTTCTTCTTTTCAGACACACATAGAACTTTCTGCTCACTTGTTGATCTTTGGCTGCTCCTGATTGGACGTTACCATCAATTTAAGCTCTCTGATTGGTGAAAAGTTTGACTGGAATCATCTTCATCATCATGTCCAGCTCTAAATAGAGGTCTCTTAGCAACATAGAAGTGATGGTGATGTTTTAATGATGAAGATGGGATGAATAATGGTGCTATCATGGATCATGGTGGATTTACCAGATAGTCTCTGAATAAACACCACATTAGTGGCTGGATTGTAAACCTGCTGGACGGGACAGAAATGCTGGAAAACTTCTGTAAATCAGCTAAAAAGGAAACTATCTATCACAGACACTGCTGGTCCTGAGACACAGATGATGTCAGTGAAAGCACCCGATTTGAGGGTTAAAATCAGGATTTTATCCATTTTCTGATTTTCTTGCATGATGCAACAAGTTATCCATCAGCAGTAACCAGGATAAAATTATCATTTTTGACTAGAAATAGTCAGCTGAAAAAAACAAAACAAAACAGAATTTAAAAATGTTCGTTTTGTTTTACTGGTATATTTGGAGCAGTAACACATAAAAGTGTGATGTATTCACGTTTCTACTCCAGCATCTCCCTCCTGGGATCAGGAGTTTTATTAGTTTCCTGCGAGGAATCGTGTCCAGCCGGCTTTTTCCACCACAGGTCCTCGTTACAGACGCTGCAGCGCTGCAGCCGCTGTGAGACCAGCAAAACCAGTTAGCCCCTGCCAAGACGGTGAATTACCAGCACTAATCCCACAGGCGGAAGCTGAAGATGTCACTCCGGGAAACAAAAGCTGTCTTTCCACAGTCTGGTGGAGCCAAACGTGTGCCCGGGATCTCGGCCAGCAGGGGTTAGGACTGGCTGAAGGTTTCTGGGATGAAGTTTAAATGCTACAATGATAACCAACAGATGTTTATTCCTGCAAACCAAAGAAGCTTCAATCAGAAACTCAGGTTTCCTGGTAGTTCTCAGAAAACTGGATCACACATATTCATAGGAAACCAGTTTTTCTTTGAAGAGGCTCAAGACCGTTTTAGTAAAGTGTCAGTGTTTAACCAACAAAGACCCTGATTTATGAAAGGTTTGCGCGTGCTAAAATGAGCGCTATCTTCATTACACGTGCAATAATCCGCCGGAGCTGATTTACAAACAGGGGAAAAGGAGGTTTGCACCTGTTCACGGGTAAAATAGCCCCGCTGTCCATTCCATGCAATCTGGGCGTTTCTGCCAGAAGGTGCAAAATATTGGGAGGAGACTACACAGACAGGGCTGCACGGTGGTGTGGTGGTTAGCACTGCAGCCTCACAGTAAGAAGGTTGTTGGTTCAATTCCTGGCTGGGGAGGGGGTTTGAACAATTCCAACAGTGGCCTTCCTGTGTGAAGTTTGCATGTTCTCTAAATTGTCCCTGAGTGTGAGTGGTTGTCTGTCTCTCTGTGTTGGTCCTGCAACAGACTGGCGACCTGTCCAGGTGTACCTGCCCCTCACCTGGTAATAGCTGGATAGGCTCCAGCAACCCCCGCGACCCTGAACTGGATAAGTGGTACAGAAAATGACTGACGATGCAAACAACTCCACCTAACAAACGCAATGTGATTTAGCAACCGTACAACAGAAAGCTGGCACAAAAAAATGTGTGTAATTTAGCATGTCTGAAAAGCAGGTGTTAACTGGAAGCTTTATTCACTGATGGCTGGAGGATGCTGTTGCAGGAGTGCAGACATGCAGCATCTGGTCAGAATCATTTCTCATGAAGTGTGCAGGCGACACATCAAGTTTTCATCATCTAATTAAATTACAATCAACATCACTGTTTAACACGGTTTATTCTACACGGATGAATCAGAACATCTGCAGCTGCAACATCATTTCTTTCGAGTCGCTCTAGCATGTCTGACTGCATTCAACGTGGATTAATTCAGGTCTGGGTTTTCAAACAAATGGATTTAAAAGAAAACTTCTGCTGCAACACTGAGGGAGGCGACCACAACCTTGTCATTACCTGTACGTATATTTATTTTAGTTGCAGTTTTGTCCTGTAAACATAGCTCACTGTCTGAGATGACCATGATGCTAACAGATAGCCTTTACAAAGTCAACCACAGCTTAACCTACTTTCTCTAAATAAGGTTATTGCCAAATAAGGTGTAGCCAATCAGAATGAAGTCAACTTGGTCTCCGGGTGAAGTTGCATAACATTACCGGACCCAACCATTTTACTTAGGAGGGAGGTCTGGCGTGCCAAAACAATCCCCCGCTGTAAAAAGTGACGTTTTTTTTTTCTTTGGAGCGTTTACATATGCAGTAATGTCAGCTACATAAAATATTTTACTGTATAAACTGCTGCCTGTATAGATGCCTGTTTGTAAATACTGCCAAGGAAGGGGTATCAGCCAGCACACCTGACAGTGCTAGCCGATGCTGATACCAGCAAAAAATGCAAATATCAGCCTCAAATATGGGCCAGCTGGTCTATCCTTACTACTTATCCTTTGTACTTATGTATGAAAAGTGCTTTGTAAATATAATTTCATTCATTTCATTCTTTCATGTTTTTCTCTTCTGTCCAGCAGAACATCCCCTCACCATAGTTCACAGACAACGTATCATGTGCAGCCGAGCAGGAGTTAATTCAGCGTGCCGCGGACATCCTGCGCTGCTCTACCTGCTCTGATATCGATGTAAATGGCTGCGTTTGAGTGCTAGAGGAAACATGATTTCTCCATACAATCTCAGGGTGCAACAGATGGATTTTCCCCCCCAGGAGCTGAATGAACCACGAGAACATTCAATATGTAATTACCTTCTGCAGACATAGTCACGCTGTTGTCAGGAATTCAATGCACACCCATGACACTGTCGGGGGGACGTAAACGAAATAAATGTTTGTTTGGCTGCGCGGAAGACGGCGAGGGCCATCTCAGCTGTTCATGTTTCCCGTCCCAGCACACACACTCCCCCCACCAGCCACGTTTTATGTGGAATTTGTAATGGCTGTGTGACTTTGTCACAACGTATTTTTATTCTTATTAACTGCATGGGTGCAATTTATTTTCCTCTCAGGCGATGAAGGTGGTTGGGAGTGAGGGCAACTCTGGTCGGAGCTGATAAGCTGCTGCTCACATGCCGGCCCGCTGGAGGGACCAGATTTACCAGGAAGACAATGTCCACTAGGTCAAGCCTGGAAAACACACACAAAGACGCGGACGCTCGTCCAGGAGCAGACTTGTGAAGACATCAGCTGCAATTCTACCTCCACCTCTCACCCTTACGCTAAAGGTGGAGCTTCACCAAACTCCTTTTTCAGCCAAACGTGCGTTCCTCCTGCAGCTCCGGATGGACGGCTGGATCTGAGAGAATATTTGATGCAACCAGTAGGTTCCTTAGATAACTTATTGGAATTAAGGATGCACAATATTGGAATTTAGGCCGATATCCAATATGCCGATATTTTAAAACTCATGTGGCTGATAACCAATACTGATACTGATATTAAAGTTGAAAAATAAATTATGTAATATTCATTCCTTGTGCTTAATTAGAAAAATACCTCAACTTGTGTTCTGTATAAAAATATTGATACACTGAAATAGTGAAATATTTTCATATGTTGATACCATATTGATATTTAAAAATGCGGTATTGATCTAATTTACCAATGAAATCTTGCGAGATTTTATCATTCTGTTATGAAATCATGCAAGATTTCACGAATTTTCGCGAAATTTCATCATTCTGTTACAAAATCTCGCGAGATTTCGTTCGTAAAATAGATCAATTCCCCGTTTTTAAATATCTGCATGATATCGGCATATGAAAAAATCGCAATAATTCAGCGTATCGATATATTTTCTCACCCCTTATAACAAGTCAAAGTAATGACAGTCGTTCAAACAGAACTTATATGTGCGTTATATCCTAGAACCACCTGGATTTTCTTCTCCCTTAGAAGAGAGGAAACAAATACCCACAACAAGGGATATTTGGTTATTTACACAAATGACTGCATATAAACTCTGTTCACACAGAACACCCTAAAAGAAACTGTCTTTAGAAGTTTTAAAGTCTGGAAACAAGAAGTATTTAAAGAAGAAGTTTTTGTATTTTTTAGCCTTTAGAAACAGCGGCCTGATTGGTTAAATATCGGTTAAATATCGTGAGGTGGCTGATGTCTGATACTCAGTTTTTAGGCCGAAATAGGCCGATACCAATAGAGGGCCAATTGTATAATGCATCCCTAATTATGATTATTTTTGTAAATTGGACTAAACTGATTTGTTTTAATTGGATCACAATAAATTGGCTCAATGTCTGCGAAGTGTCCTGAGCCGACTCTGCTGTGAGTTGAGTTAACGGAACTAGTTCCTTGTATTTTAGCTGGAAATATGTCTGCAGTGAGAAGAAAACAGCTTATTTAGATTTTTTAGCAGATGAAATGAAATGAAATGAAAAATACTTTATTCATCCCAGAAGGGGAAATTCAACATTGCAAAAAGCTCACTCTTTTCTTTGTGTGTACAGTTTATTTCATTCAAGTGGGTTTTAATACTAATGTAGATGACAACTGACAAAAGCTGTGTTTAGTGGGAAAAGATGATGTTATATTGATTTTATATCATTAATGCAGGACTCTTATGTGAAATCATGCAATGACCAGGATTTGTCTTTTGGCTCACATTTAAACAGGTTTCTAGAACCGCCTTCTTCCACCTACATAATATTGCTAAAATTAGGAACATCCTCTCTCAGGACGATGCAGAAAAACTAGTCCATGCTTTTGTTACTTCCAGATTGGATTACTGTAATTCATTATTATTGGGCTGCCCCAAATATGCCTTGAAAAGTCTCCAGCTGATCCAGAATGCTGCAGCGAGGGTTCTGACTAGAACCAGCAGGGAAGATCATATTTCTCCAGTTCTAGCTTCTCTTCATTGGCTCCCTGTTAAATCCAGGATAGAATTTAAAATTTAAAATTCTTCTTCTCACATATAAAGCTCTCCATGACCAAGCTCCATTATTTATTAGAGATCTCATAGTTCCAGATATTCCAAGCAGAGCACTTCGCTCTCAGACTGCAGGTCTGCTGGTGGTTCCAAGGGTCTCTAAGAGTAGAATGGGAGGCAGAGCGTTTGGCTATCAGGCCCCCCTATTATGGAATCAGCTACCAATTCAGGTTGGGGGGCAGACACCCTCTCTACCTTTAAGATCAGGCTTAAAACCTTCCTTTTTGATAAGTCTTATAGTTAGGGATGGTTAGCATCCCTTAGTTAAGCTGCTATAGGTTTAGACTGCTGCGGGACATCCATGATGCACTGGGCTCTTCCTCTCCCATGATGCACTGGGTTCTTCCTCTCCCACCATCTCTGTCTCTCCATGTAGAAACCTGTGACAGTATTGCATCATTAACTGTGTTCTCCTCTCTCAGCAGATCTGGCTGGATAACGTTGCAGTGTTTGTTGGTCTCTCTTTCTACCCCCCCCCCCCCCCCCCCCCCCCAGCCGGTCGAGGCAGATGGCCGCCCTACCTGAGCCGGGTTCTGCCGGAGGTTTTTCCTCCCTGTTAAAAGGGTGTTTTCCTTCCCACTGTCGCCACCCCTCCGTGCTTGCTCAGGATGGGGGATTGGACCGGGTCAAGTCCAGATTCCATCCAATCTGTTGGTTTCCTTAACCAGGCTGTTATGAATCTGACCTGAACTGACCCCCCCCCCCCCCCCCCCACCATCTTTGGAAAGCTGAGTTCAGTTTCTCTATCCACATCCAGGCCTGATTACTGCCACACCTGTTCTCCATCAAGAAATCACTTAAATAGGACCTGCCTGACAAAGTGAAGTAGACCAAAAGATCCTCCAAAGCTAGACATCATGCTGCCATCCAAAGACATTCAGGAACAAATGAGAAACAAAGTCATTGAGATCTATCAGTCTGGAAAAGGTTCCAAAGCCATTTCTAAAGCTTCCAAGAGGTCACAAAAGACCCCAGAACAACATCCAAAGAACTGCAGGCCTCGCTTGCCTCAATGAAGGTCAGTGTTCATGACTCCCCCATCAGAAAGAGACTGGGGGCAAAAATGGCTGCATGGCAGAGTTCCAAGACCAAAACCACTGCTGAGCAAAAAGAACATAAAGGCTCGTCTCAGTTTAGCCAGAAAGCATCTTGATGATCCCCAAGACTTTTTGGAAAATACTCTGTGGACTGACGAGAATAGACTGTACAGTTCTATTCTATTCTATTCTATTCTATTCTATTCTATTCTATTCTATTCTATTCTATTCTATTCTATTCTATTCTGTTCCATTCTACTCTATTCTATTTTGTATTGTTCCGTTCTGTTCTATTCTACTTTATTCTTTTCTGTACTGTTTTCTATTCTATTCTATTCTATTCTATTCTATTCTATAGACATCACTAGTTGCCTCTCTAATCCAGCCTCATTTTCACTAATCTGAACTCAGTCCTAAACCTTTGTTTTTTTCCAGAATAACCCTTTAAACAGCCTCATTAATTTTTTATCGTGAACAAATTTCACCTTAAAACTGCAGAAATAAAAGTATTACCATAAATGCTGTGAAGCAGCGACTCATGCAGGAGTATCTTTGGGGAAAAACGTGAACATGGAGTTAATTACCATTTCTGATGAGGTAGTGAGTAACCTTTATTAACTTACATGGTGCATTATGCACCATGACCAAAGCTAAATCCTCCCAAAGGCACGATTATTCAGCCGTGCGCTGTGTTTGTTTACTGTATATGAGGATGCTGGAAGCAGCCGCGGAGCGATAAGGGAGGCGGGTACAGTCTGCAGCACAGATGTCTGAAACGTGGAGGAAACGCCGGGATGGTGGAATATGACAGCCGATCCGTCAGAGAAATGGAGACGGCCGGGGAGAAAGCGCCGCCAACTTTTATAAATAGTCACGCTATTTAAGGGAACTGGAGGTTGTCAGATGCAGAGCATCTGCATGTTTAAGAGGATCTCTAATAAACTGGGTTTGAACATGAAACATCATCAGAGTCGAAGCAGCAGAGCTGAAAGCCTGTCAACCAACGGCCGGGTCTCCATTTCCCGCCCAGTCGCAGTCAGGGTGTCAGAGTTCACCAATAAAGTCTCCGTGACTCCCATTAACCTTTGTGCTGTTAGTTTGGAGATGCGGATGAGTGTGTTTGTGCTGCTTTACTTTCTGAACATCTATCCTGCTGTTAGCAGCTGACAAACAAACTCTAGATCCTCTGAAGTACGACCTGCAGCTGCTCAGGCCAGGACGATTATTCATACAAGACTTAGACATAAGACACGTGCTGTACACAGAGGATATATAGTTATAATTTAAACATTTTTTATATATGTTTAATAAAATAGATTCAAGTAGAAAAACTCCCTATCTTCACTGAAAAGCTCAGACTTGAGGTTTTCAGGAAGCTTTTCTTTTTTTTTTTTATTGTTTGTTTCCCCCTTCTTTTCTTTTTTTTTTCCTACTTGTCCTGTCCAGCATCATAGCAGCAGAATGGAAATCCGTTTTCTTTATTGTGTTGAACAGTTTTGCTTTACCAAACGGAGCTTTATGAACACAAGGCTCCCCTTCAAATCCTGTTTATTAGGCCCGAGCACCGAAGGTGGTGCGAAGGCCTATTGTTTTGCAAATGTTTCTTCTTCTTCTTCTTCTTCCTCTTCTTTTTCCTCTGCCAAATAAATACCATTTTTGGGGGCCTGAACATTCACGAAAACTCACCAAATTTTGGCAACCCCTCCATTTAAAATCGAAAAATTTCATAATTTGGGGTTTTCGTGACCGCTCGGGCGAAAATGCGCTCTAGCGCCACCTTTTGCAAGGTCCCCCGAACTGCATGTCACTGATCTTTACGAAATTCGGTACACTTTTTTTGGCCGCATTTGCGTTAACTCGTCAGAAACCGCTAATGGTAGGGTCACCCCGATGGTCTCTTTGTGCTCACAAGGCATGTGAGATTTCTAGTTGTGCTCTGCATTCAGAAATCTGTAAGCGTGTGGAGGGGGCGGAGCCTCAAAGTTGACCTTCTCGCCAGGAAACCTGAAACTGATATAACTCTGGCATAAAACCAGATATCTGCACCAAAATTGCTACATCTGATGCTGGCCGGATGCTGAACACACCTATATGACCATTTCCGGTTTTCACCTTAGCCCTGCCCCCTGGGGAGAGGAAGTGTTACTTTTCAGTGTCTGGAGTCCAGAACTTCAATGACAAAGCCAATGGATTTGAAAGTGCTTCCAAACGTGTCAAACCCATAGACTGTATATAATTACTGGACGTAGCTTCCGGTCTCTTCTGAATAGAGAAATGTGAAGCCAGGTGGGCGTGTCTTACCGTCGCCATCTTGCCGTGTCACGTACGTCGTCACTCCAGGAAAATACTAAAATGGGCACAGCGCGGCCGCGGGGCAAATGATTGACAGCTGACGTACTGGGGGCAAACGCTAACTGAGCTAACACGAAACTAAGAGGAGCAACAAAGATAAGGCCCTAAGCGGCATGGTTAAGGTAAGACATGCTTAGACTTGCAATTCGCTGACTAAACACCGCCGTTGTGCGACTCTGTAACAAACTGAGACCTTATTAAAGCAAAGAAGGAGCAACTAGAGCCTCCGGTCGGCAGGCGGAGCTCCGGTCTGCCGCATGTCAATCATAAGGACACGCCCTTAATTATGTGAATTTAAGAATAAATAACATCAACGAATGAGATAAAATTCACCCCCTCACAGTTGACATGAAGTAAACTTGACCTAATAAACCTAAAATGATTTTTAACCAGGCTGTAAACCTGTTTATTTCTGCTGTGAAGCGCGTTTTTAACATGGGAGTCTATGGGGATTTGCTCGCTCTTAGCCAGCCCCTAGTGGATGAAGGGAGGATTACACTATTTACAACAAGGAAGCGAGCTTCACTGTTCTGAGGCGGAGTTTGCCCCTTGGTCAAACCCTTCCATGATCCCACAATAAAAAACTCAAGTGGATACGCCAAACATAACCATGGCGAATATGAGCCCAACGCCATGGAAACAGGAAGTACATGGAAATGACACAAAGACAGGTCTGATCTCAACCAAATTTGCTACAGATGATGATGCTCATCCTCTGAACTGATTCACAGATACATATTTAGTATATTTTAAAAATGGCTCTATTGCGCCCCCTGGAATTTTTCAAACTGATTTAACTCTGAAAGAAAACCTGTTATCTGCACCAAATTTGCTATGTGTGATGCTGGACAGATGCTGACCAAAGCTATATGACCCATTCCGGTTTTTGCCTTAGCCCCGCCCCCTGGTGACAGGAAGTGCATGTAAATGACACACACAATGGGCAGATTTCAACCAAACTTGGCACAGATGATGACAGGCATACCTTGAACTGTTTCACATTATGTGATGACGTCATGGCCACGCCCCCTGAAAACAGGAAGTGACTTATTTGGCGTACATAATCACTTACATTCCTATTAAACCCCTGAGTAGGCACAGATTCCTTCAAGTGAGGGTGAACATACACTAAGGGAGGCGGTGCATAGGCCGGAGTGGCACCGAAGGTGCGAGGGCCTTCATCGCCACTTGCGGCTTTAATTAATTTTATTTCTTTAATTAAACATTTGTCTAAAACAGCATTCCATACCATACTGCTGGGCTTGACAAGGGAGAAATAGAGGTTAACAGAGGTAATGATAGAAAGTGGAACGGAGAGAAAGGAGTGAGGGAGAGGAAGAGGAAGAGAGAGAGGGAGAGAGAGGAGAGAAAACATGAATCCACTTACACAGTTCACTGGTGCATCTGCACAGAAATCCCTAAACAACATTCCAAGGGGTCTCTGTCGGAAAACAAAACAAGCAATCCCCTACAGAAGGACCTGCAGGTGGCTTAAATATCCTCAGATCATACAAACATGCAGAACTATGCAGAGAAGAGGTACAACCTAGTCAGCGCAACAGGAAGCAGCGTCACGGTGTCAACATGCATAATAAAGGGTGCTCCGTGGTGATACAGTCATGCAGATGCAGCCTCGTCTCTGCAAGGAGGAGGAAGCCATCAAGGCTCACGACCCAGGCCCCCAGCAGCCACCCAGAGGCCCAGATCCCAGCCACCCACCCCAAAGAACAGACATGCATCCCCCAAAGGGTGGCAAAAGGCGGCCCCAGCCGGAGCCCCCCACGGTCTGGGGGCCCAGGCCCCAGTGGACCAAGACCAGCAGCCCCCCCCCACCTGACCCGGGCGGCCCAACCAAAACCCAGGGGGACCGGACCCCCCAGACGACACCCCCCCAGGACAGGCCAGCCCCCACCCAACGTCCCTGCCCCACACACTTGACACCAGGGCGCTACCACTGCTACCGACCCCACACTCACACACACACACACTCCCCACACACATACCCCAACAACCACATGCACTCCCCCCACACACATGCACCCACCTGCTCCGCTCTCCGACATTACATACCTACACTCACTTCTCCCTCCACCCCCAACACTCTCCTACCTCTACCCTCCACACATACCCCCACCTCCTGATACCCTCTAAGACCCACATGCACTCCCCCCACACATCTGCACCGACCCCTCCCTCCACCCCACACATATGCCCCCACCGTCCTATATCCCCAATACCCCCATACACTCCCACCCTTACATGTCCAGCCCCACCCTTCCCCTCTGACCTGTCACACTCCCGCCCTTCTTTCTTCAGCCCTTCACGACCATCCCTACAAGACACCCACCAGCACACGCCTCCTTCCCCCACCCCCCACCCCTCCTCCGACCACCCACCCTCATCTCCCCCCTCTTCCAGCCCAAATTCCTCCCTCCCACATTTCCTCTTTCACACTCTCATTCATTTGTTCTCACACACCCACTTCACTCTTACCCTTGCCACCATTCCTCCTGGGTGGTAGCCCTGGCTGTGGAAGTAGCCGCGAGCTCCAAGCACTCAACACGTTCCTCCCCATCCCCCCACCCCCAGACGCAGCAGGCCAGGCATCCCCCGAGCCAGCAGATCCCCCGCAATGCAGCCGCCCATAACCACTAATGTGTGAAGCAGCCACTACCCCCCCTCCCCCCAGTAGCGCCCGGGAGACCGGGTAGGAAAGGACCCTGTTTCCTTCTCCTCCCCCGCTCATGACTGTGTGTAAGATGTGTGTTGTTTGCAGTTAAAACTAAGAGGCAGTGCCAAGTCATGTTGGGAGTGGGGTCGCGCAGGCGGTGTGACCACCCAACCGGCCCCCCCCCCTCCTTCCACACGCTTTATGGCCCGCCTCTCAGAAGTGGTTGTGAGCTGTTGTTATTTTATGTGTTTAGGTGTCTAAGTGTGGTTAAAACTGGGAAGCAGGCTGTCTCTAGATGTGGCAAACAAAGACACTTGGGGGCCCCCCCCTCACCACGCCCGCTTGACACGCGCCATCCCCAAGACCCTACGTGTGTGTATGAGTTAGAGCAGGGGGAGAGAGGTCTTGGGAAGGGAGACCAGGGGGGTATGAATTCCCCTCTGGAAGATGACCCGTTACCCGCATTAGGTACCCCTGCCTCCTGGGATCCCCCCAGGACAGAAGAGGGCAGGCATGGCTGCCCCCACAGTCAGGCGACCGGCATTTACCACAAAGGGGCAAGCGGTGGCCCCTGGGGGCATCCGACCACCCCAGGCCAGGGAGGGGGGACAGGGACGGGAACGAAAAAGGTCAGCGGAGGGGCCAGAGTCACCGGCCCACCATCCCCAGGCCCTGAAGACCCCCCAAGAGGCACGCAGAGCTGCCTCTTTTGTTTCCCCTTTCCTCCCCCATTCTATCCTATCACCCCCACACCCTACTTAAAACAACCCACAACTTTACCCCATCAACACTCCCATCCCATCCCCGTCCTCCTCCCCTCCTCCCCACAGCCAGCTAGTCCCCGCACATCTGCCCCCTTGGTCCCCATGCCCCCCCTCTTTACCCAAGCCCGCACCCCCACCCCGGCCGTGACATACACAATCCTCCAACCCCGCCAGAACCCCCGCCTATCACCCTCCCACACACCATCCTCATTCACTCAGCTGCCCCACATCCCATCCCCTCACAGATCCATCCCCGCTCCCCACCCAAACCCCTCCAGCCTGATGCACACAAACCCCACCAATGGACCACCCCTCCCCCCACTCGAACATCCATCTTCCACGCACCTTCACCCACCCCTCTCCTCCATACACTCCCTCAGACAACCATACACACATCCCTCTGCACTCACGCCCCCCCCCCAGAGGAGGCGTGTCGGACAGCCCCGGCTGCCCAGCGCCGGCCGACAGCAACTGGTCGACAGCACCTGCGGTGGGCGGGTCACCCTACTAGTGACCCGCCCACCGCCGCAGAGCAGCCCCAATTGCTGACCCCCACCCCCCCTTCGGGTTGGATACAGTCCCGCTCCAGCGGCGAGGCAGCCCAGACCCTCCCCCAAATCAACTGCCAGGGATCCATAGCCATCAAGCACTCGCCAGCACCCAACTCCCACATCTCCGAGGCGGCTCTCCTACACCAACGTTAAGTGATGGAGCTAATCACAGGGGACCAGAGGGAGTGGAATTCATCTAACTGGTTCTTAGAGGAGGCAGACATCGTCTCAATACTGATATGGTCTACTAAGAAATTCCTAAACTGGCTAATGCTCAGATTATTTTTGGATTTCCAGTTTACCAGGATAGTTTTCTTTGCAATACATAATACAGTAAGTATCATATGTGCATAGTTGGTTACCGTGTTGATCTCATCCAAGTCCCCCAGCAGACACAGTGTGGGGCTTGCAGGAAAGTTACACCTGAGCCACGTTGACAGGTCATCACATACCTGAAGCCAAAACCTCTGGACAGGTGGACAAGACCACAAGGCGCGAAGATAATTGTCTGTTGTGTTCTCATTGCAGTGTAAACAAATATTTGAAGGTGACAGACCCATCTTGAACATCCTCTGTCCTGTGTAATGTACTCTGTGTAAAACCTTGAATTGTATCAGTTGCATATTTGAGT
The DNA here is from genome assembly GCA_023101725.1 of Atherinomorus stipes. NCBI lineage: Eukaryota > Metazoa > Chordata > Actinopteri > Atheriniformes > Atherinidae > Atherinomorus > Atherinomorus stipes. Next base: position 32,773 of record JALJCO010010027.1, on the reverse strand, counting down.
TTTTAGTCATTAGGAACGTGTTTAAACATATCTGTGTCCATGTGTTTTGGTTAAGGGTTCTGGACAAGTCAGCCTCCCACTTCGAAGTTGGAAGGAAAATTGAATCATCCAGTTTTAATAATAATCTACAGTGGGTACAGAAAGTATTCAGACCCCTTTAAACTTTTCACTCTTTGTTTCATTGCAGCCATTTGCTAAAATCAAAAAAGTTAATTTTATTTCTCATTAATGTACACTCAGCACCCCATCTTGACAGAAAAAAAACAAAAATGTAGAAATTTTTGCAAAGTTATTAAAAGAGAAAAACTGAAATATCACATGGTCATAAGTATTCAGACCCTTCACTCAGTACTGAGTAGAAGCACCTTTTGAGCGACTACAGCCATGAATCTTCTTGGGAATGATGCAACAAGTGTTTCACATCTGGATTTGGGATCTTCTGTCAATCTTACTTGCAGATCCTCTCCAGTTCTGTCAGGTTGGATGGTGAACGGTGGAGTTCAGACATTTTCAGGTCTCTCCAGAGATGCTCAGTTGGGTTTAAGTCAGAGCTCTGGCTGGGCCAGTCAAGAATGGTCCAGAGTTGTTCTGAAGCCGCTCCTTTGTTATTTCAGCCGTGTGCTGAGGGTCATTGTCTTGTTGGAAGGTGAACCTTCGACCCAGTCTGAGCTCCTGAACTCTGGAAGAGCTTTTCTTCCAGGATCTCTGTACTTGGCCACATTCATCTTTCCTTCAACTGCAACCAGTCGTCCTGTCCCTGCAGCTGAAAAACACCCCCATAGCATGATGCTGCCACCACCATGCTTCACTGTTGGGATGGTATTGTGCAGGTGATGAGCAGTACCTGGTTTTCTCCACACATACCGCTTAGAATTAACTCCAAAAGTTCAATCTTGGTCTCATCAGACCAGAGAATCTTATTTCTCTCAGTCTGGGAGTCCTTCATGTGTTTTTGGCAAACTCTATGCGGGCTTTCATATGTCTGCACTGAGGAGAGGCTTCCATCGGGCCACTCTGCCATAAAGCCCCGACTGGTGGAGGCTGCAGTGATACTGACTTTGTGGAACTTTCTCCATCTCCCTACTGCATCTCTGGAGCTCAGCCACAGTGATCTTTGGCTTCTTCTTTACTCTCTCACCAAGGCTCTTCTCCCACCATTGCTCAGTTTGGCTGGACGGCCGGGTCTAGGAAGAGTTCTGGTCGTCCCAAACTTCTTCCATGTAAGGACTATGGAGGCCACCGTGCTCTTAGGAACCTTTAGTGCTGCAGAAATTATTTTGCAACCTTGTCCAGATCTGTGTCTCACCACAATTCTGTCTTTGAGCTCCTTGGACAGTTCCTTCCACCTCATGATCCTCATTTGCTCTGACATGCACTGTGAGCTGGAAGCTCTTATATAGACAGGTGTGTGCATTTCCTAATCAAGTCCAATCAGTTTATTTAAACACAGCTGGACTCCAATGAAGAGTAGAACCATCTCAAGGAGGATCAGAAGAAATGGACAGCCTGTGAGTTAAATATGAGAGTCACTGCAAAGGGTCTGAAAACTTATGACCATGTGATATTTCAGTTTTTCTTTTTAATAAATTTGCTAAAAATTTCTACATTTCAGTTTTTTTCTGTCAAGATGGGGTGCTGAGTGACATTAATGAGAAATAAAATTAACTTTTTTAATTTTAGCAAATGGCTGCAATGAAACAAAGAGTGAAAAGTTTAAAGGGGTCTGAATACTTTCCGTACCCACTGTATATATGTAGTTTGGGGATAGAGAGATTCAGGAATTCTGCTACCCTGACCGGAGTCTGCAGGTTCAGTTGGTTAGAGGTATATTTTTTGCTTAATATAGATTTAAGTTGATGGTATTCTAAGAATTTAGTACTACTGATCCCGTATTGTAAGGTGAGTGTATTAAATGACAGGAAATTTCCATTTTCAATGATATGTTGTAATTGTTTTACTCCTTTATCCTTCCAATGCACAAAATTAATCATTTTCTTGTTTTGTAGAATATCCAGGTTATTCCAGATGGGTGTGAGTTTACATGGAATAATAGAAGACTCGGTTAATTTCAGGAATTCCCACCATGCTTTCAGAGTAGAGCAGATGTTGATACTTTTAAAGCATTTATGAGATCTGACTGCTGAACTGATGAACGGCAAATCAGAGACATCCAGATCCTCACATAATGCTTGTTCTGTGTCTAGCCACGGTTCATCTAGATGGGTAGATTTCAGCCATTTGGAAATAAATTGTAGCTTATTTGCTAGGAAATAATAATTGAAATTGGGTGAGTCTAACCCTCCCCGGTCTTTTACCTGTTGTAAAGTTTTTAAACTGATACGTGATGGCTTATTTTTACGAAGGAATTTGGAAATGTGAGAGTCCAGTGACTTAAACCAACTGGAGGAAGGTTTGGTGGGTATCATTGAGAACAGGTAGCTTTTCTAAGTCCCGCTGAGCTCCGGTATCTAAAGGCTGATTCGGTTCCTGCTTTAACATGGCTGCGAAAATTCAGCTCAATGTCCAAAATACCAAGATTTCTGGAATGATCCGTTGATTTCAACATTCCTGACGGGAGCTGGACACTGGTTCCAAACGCAGTCATTTCAGATTTATCTTCAGATTTATCTTCATTCAGCTGAAGAAAATTCAGGAACATCAGAGTCTAGATTTGACTGAGGCATGAAGTGAATATTTGTACGGGACCAGAGTCCCCAGATGAGACAGTAATATTGACTAATCCGATGGTGCCACCGTTGCCTGGGGAACGAGTCCCAATGACCTCGTATCTGCCAACATGGAAAGCAGCGTGAAAATCTGGATTTACAACGTTGGACAGTCGTCTAAGGTCATGATAACCTAAAGGTATGTTTTCCAGAGATCTCTTAAGTATTCTGACTTTTTTTTTTTAACATCAGAGCATTAATTTAAACTACCATTCATCTCTGGAAACTGGCTTAAATAACAAGCCACACTGGAATAACACGCACATCTCTGATTACTTATCAAAGTTTAAAAAACTAAACTCTTTCAAAGGTGGTTACTTTTCTATTTTCTCCCATATTTGGCTTTTGGTATTGTTTCAGGACTGTACAGACCATGTAGCCTTCACATGTCCTGCAGATGAAACTAAAGGCTGCAGGACACCGTCTTCCTGATCTGTTTGTGTTTCTGACTGAACTGGTTTTATTTTCTGGTCCCAACGTTGCCCTGATCAGAGCAAATAACCTGATATTTCACAATATCTCCCATATTAGTCATTAACTCTCAGCAACACCACAGCTGTCTCTGTTAGCATTAGCTAGCATGATAACGTTATGCGGTGCGTCACTTTCGGGGCTCGAAATGACATCATTTAGTATATTTTTAGAGCCTAAATAATGCTATATACTTTTTCCTGCAAGCGCGTCGAAGCGCGTTCGCGACACTACGGAAGCCTCGGCGTTCAGAGCCAACTCTGCCGATAATATGAGCGTAGAAGAAGAAATTTGCTGTTTACATTGTGCGAAGAGCGCCAGAGCTGCAGACAAACCGGGACAAATACAAGAGGGTCCAAGAGGGGTTGGATAATGATTTAAAACAAAGAAAGGAAGAAAAAGAGAACGAGTGATCTTATCTGCCGCGGCTTCCGTAGTTTTGTGAACGTGCATTGGCGTTTTTGCTAGACATGCGATGCAGTACTGTTTAGGCTCTAAAAAGATAGTAAATGACGCCGTTTCAAGTAAATTCTGGACGCTACCCACTCAGGACACTTGGATTACATTGGACGAGCAGTATGGAGGAATATTGACAAGTTTTTGTGGACTTTTATGGACCTTTTTGGCTCGGACCCCGGTGAACTCCAATATATGAAAATTGGGGGAAACGAAAAGCCTTCCTGATCGCCGGCTGCATTTGAGATATTAAAAAAGTGCTCCAGAGTCTTGCTCACCATGAGGGGAAGTGGAAAATAAAGTTACATCATTCTGTGGGTGAACTATTCCTTTAAAAAGTCTTACATTTAAATCCTGGAAATTAGGTATAAATGTTACTGAACCAGTAACATTCATGAATCGAATCAGAAACCATGAATTGTGATATGAGTGAATGGTTGTTTAACCAAATAGTTTAAATTTTACTTTTAAAATGGTGCAAGAACCCTGGCAATCGCTGCAGTTTTGAGGGTCCTCTTGAAACAACCAGAAAGAAGTGATGTGGTGACGATATGCAGAAGGTCTGACAATGTGCAGCTGTTGCAGGAAGAATGACCAGAGACATGATCACAGTCCTTCTGTTTAAGCTCAGCCACATTTACTGCTTTAGCTGCAGTAGCTATGTTTGAACCACAGAGGAACTCACATCCGTTCACTGTAACCCAGCTTAGATTTAGCAGCTGTTGTCATGGTTTCCAGACATTCAGTAGTTGACATTGTGGTGGTCCCCTGATTTTCCCTCAGATGTCACAATGATGTTTGCATGCAGCTCTAACTGGACTATAATTTGTATTCACATCGGGACTTCCATATGTTACAGAAAATAGGAACAAAAGGAGCTAATACTTCTCACACAGAGTGAAAAGTGACGATACATGTGTGCAAACCTAAAGTAGAAAAATGTTCCTGCAGTATTTCTATACTTGATGAAAAGCTGGTGGATGCAATCAACATTAAATGATGAAACAGATGGTTTGATCAAAGTTAACACATCAAATTACCTGAATTAACAAAAAATATGATGATACTGAGGAGAGAGCAGCTGCTTGTTTCCTGCTTCTTTCTTTAAAAGTTAAGACAAAAGAGCTGTCGAAGAGCATCGGGGAGGCTTTTATCAAAAACATAACCATCCCAGAAACCAGCGCCAGAGATCCACAAATCCTTGTTTCAGCAGTTTCTGATGTTGTGAAGAAGTTTCACACTCATAAAACTGTCCAGTTCTGCCCAGCAAACCAGGGGGGGGGTGGGGGGGTCTATGAGGACTGGTGTGTGTTATAATAAAACAAAGACAGAAAGGAAACACCTTCAACAAACTTGGATGAAGGATTTCTGCTCCAACAACGGCAGAAATGTTTGGAAAGACGTGAACTGTTGACCCTCGGTCGTTCTGGTCTGACGCAGGATTCCAGCTGTTGATGAGACTCCAGATGTTTTCTGTTGGTGAAAGATCTGGACTGCAGGAAGACCAGTTCAGCAGCCGGACTCTGGACTGCAGGCAGACCAGTTCAGCAGCAGGACTGTGGACTGCAGGCAGACCAGTTCAGCAGCCGGACTCTGGACTGCAGGCAGACCAGTTCAGCAGCAGGACTCTGGACTGCAGGCAGACCAGTTCAGCAGCTGGACTCTGGACTGCAGGTAGACCAGTTCAGCAGCTGGACTCCGGACTGCAGGTAGACCAGTTCAGCAGCTGGACTCCGGACTGCAGGTAGACCAGTTCAGCAGCCGGACTCTGGACTGCAGGCAGACCAGTTCAGCAGCTGGACTCCGGACTGCAGGCAGACCAGTTCAGCAGCTGGACTCCGGACTGCAGGTAGACCAGTTCAGCAGCCGGACTCTGGACTGCAGGCAGACCAGTTCAGCAGCAGGACTCTGGACTGCAGGCAGACCAGTTCAGTAGCTGGACTCCGGACTGCAGGTAGACCAGTTCAGCAGCTGGACTCCGGACTGCAGGTAGACCAGTTCAGCAGCTGGACTCCGGACTGCAGGTAGACCAGTTCAGCAGCTGGACTCCGGACTGCAGGTAGACCAGTTCAGCAGCTGGACTCCGGACTGCAGGTAGACCAGTTCAGCAGCTGGACTCTGGACTGCAGGCAGACCAGTTCAGCAGCAGGACTCTTTACTGCAGACAGACCAGTTCAGCAGCTGGACTCTGGACTGCAGGCAGACCAGTTCAGCAGCCGGACTCCGGACTGCAGGCAGACCAGTTCAGCAGCTGGACTCCGGACTGCAGGTAGACCAGTTCAGCAGCTGGACTCCGGACTGCAGGTAGACCAGTTCAGCAGCCGGACTCTTTACTGCGGACAGACCAGTTCAGCAGCTGGACTCTTTACTGCGGACAGACCAGTTCAGCAGCCGGACTCTGGACTGCAGGCAGACCAGTTCAGCAGCTGGACTCTGGACTGCAGGCAGACCAGTTCAGCAGCCGGACTCTGGACTGCAGGTAGACCAGTTCAGCAGCTGGACTCCGGACTGCAGGTAGACCAGTTCAGCAGCTGGACTCCGGACTGCAGGCAGACCAGTTCAGCAGCTGGACTCTGGACTGCAGGCAGACCAGTTCAGCAGCCGGACTCTGGACTGCAGACAGACCAGTTCAGCAGCTGGACTCTGGACTGCAGGCAGACCAGTTCAGCAGCTGGACTCCGGACTACAGGTAGACCAGTTCAGCAGCTGGACTCCGGACTGCAGGTAGACCAGTTCAGCAGCTGGACTCCGGACTGCAGGTAGACCAGTTCAGCAGCAGGACTCTTTACTGCGGACAGACCAGTTCAGCAGCTGGACTCTTTACTGCGGACAGACCAGTTCAGCAGCCGGACTCTGGACTGCAGGCAGACCAGTTCAGCAGCTGGACTCTTTACCGCGAACAGACCAGTTCAGCCGCCGGACTCTGGACTGCAGGCAGACCAGTTCAGCAGCTGGACTCTTTACTGCGAACAGACCAGTTCAGCAGCCGGACTCCGGACTGCAGGCAGACCAGTTCAGCAGCCGGACTCTGGACTACAGGTAGACCAGTTCAGCAGCCGGACTCTTTACTGCGGACAGACCAGTTCAGCACCTGGACTCTGGACTAGGAAACCACACCTAGAAATCACTGTTCTTTGCTGTACTTTTTCTGCCTTCTATGCTTCACATCGGTGCACTTGTCCACTCGGTTTTTAAACCTCCCCGTTCACTGAATCCTTGCAGTTCAGAAAATATGAATAATTTTCTTATATATTGTGCATTTGGAAATATAAACATACAAAGTAAAGTACTATTAAGAGGATTGTCTCAAACTACAACAACACAGGAAATTTTATAGCTTCTTTTCAAGGCTGAACATTAAGTCTGATGAAAGCTTCTTAGCTCTCTTTAGCTTGTCGTCGTGACACACACAACCAAATCCACTTTCCCTCTTCATTGTTCCAGGGGATTAAATTGGCCTGGGAATAGTAAACAAATGCACCAGATTAATTCAGTTTCCTCTCTGACTCGCTTCAAGCCAGAAGCGGCGAGGTTTTCCATCTGACCGCAGCCTGATCGTTTCCGGCCAGAGACGGTGGAGATGTTAACCCATCAGCTGCTGATGTACATGTGAGGAAGTACGGAAGAGGATTAGGGCCACTGAAGAAAAACATCGGTCTTTTTCTTCAGAAATTGAAGAAAAAGCTCCTGATGGTTTTTTTTTGTTTGTTTGTTTGTTTTTTTAATGTTCTGGGCAAAAGTCAGAATTCAGATTTTTTCTTTCTCATCAACTGCAAAAACAATCTCCTGATTTTTCTTTTTTAAAAGAATAAATGTTTTTGGGGGGGAGTCAGAATTTTGAAATACAATTAAGAGTTCTGACTTTTTTCTCATAAGTGTGGCTTTTAAAGACACAACGTAACTTTTAGACCTTAAAAATCTGCGTTTCTGACTCGTTTTGATGGCACACTAACATTCATTAGATGCATTTTCGAGCCGTCACTGTCCAGAGGCGTCCCGGGACTCAGAAACAACACTATGTAAGTTTTCCATCCGGGACGCGACTGTAATGTTGCAGCTGACTTTTGGCTGCAGCACCGCTTCACTCACTAGCAACCGGAGGTAAACCAGGGATCAACACCGCAGGTGTTTTGAACGCATCGTGTTGAATTCGGTGAAGAAATGCAAGGAAACATTACCTGAGGAAGAGAGGAAAAGAAAGCAAGGAAGGGACAAAACAAGAGTCAAGATAAGACCGTCTGTTACTGGCTGGAGGTAATCACAGTACAGGTACGATACAAGATGGATGCTAGTTTAGCTGCCAGTAGGGGGCGTGTCAATCACTGTGTTTACATGCAGCCAAAAACTCTTTCATAACCAGAATATTAGCAATTAACCGGTTGCGCACGGCCATGTAAACACTGGCAACAACCTGAATATTACCCGTGGGTTACTCCTTTTCTAACTGGAATATTTGGACATGTAAATGCGTACCAGAATATCTCCATTAAAAGGATTATTTAATTGTGTTCTCCGCATGTTCTATCTGCAAGGATTCTTGGTCTGTTGAGTAAACTAGAGGGAGTATCAGTATTTTGTACAAGCCATCCGTCAGTGCTCTCCACAGCTTGCTAGTTTATATATCACCATGGCAACATGCACCCAGAGAGGAGCTGGTGTGCAAACAGTTACTTCGTGGGGCTCCATCACTCATCTGGAAAAGTTTGATAAAGGCGTGACATCGGAAAATTCACTGACTCCAGCCGGAGTCAGTTATCTTCATCATTCCAACCGTTCCCACCAGTCCTGACTGCGCACCTTCATCTATCCGGGGGGCTCGGATAAACGGGAAGCGTGGATGTGCACAGCTCCGAGCTGCATTTCCAGCACACATTCTTTCCTTCTATGACCCGTCGAGTAGCTACTGCTGGTGGGTCAGAACCAGCACAGCAGCGCAGGAAAAGCACTGCTGTCGGCTCCGGACTGCGGTCCAACCGCCGTATATTTGGATGTAACTCTGAAACATGGCTGGCTTGACCGCGGTGGCTCCGGATGCTTCATGATCCTCCATCATCATGACGTTTTCCGTGCGTTGTGGTTTGGGTCGGAATATTCCAGATGATTTCAGTCATCATGAATACAGGAGTAACTCTGTCTGCTCACGCATGTAAACGGTTTATTCCTGATCTTTCAGAAACCGGAATATTGACCTTAACCCAAATTTTGATGGCATGTAAACGTAGTCATTAAAACTGCTAAAAGTTCCGTTGTGTGTCTTTAACTCAAACATTAAAAAAAAAAGAAAAATCTCCCGAAAAAGTAATTTAAAAAAATGTCTGAACTATGACTTTAAAAGTAGTCTGACGTTTCTTCCCCGAAAATAAATGTTCGACTTGTGCAAGTGAAATCCGTCTCAAACGGCGCCTTTAGGCCTCTACTCACATGCCGCGGTGAGTTTGAATGCATCTCCCCTGCCTGTAATTCCCTCTTTAGCTTTGTTTTTTTGTGGTCGGGACGTTTCTGGGTGGAGATTTCTGTTTATATCACCAGCCAATAACAGAGCTAAGAGCATGACGCTGTGTGGAAATAAGCTCATGATTGGAGCAGACGCCGGTCACTCCAACTCTCGAAGGATAAAAAAGGAAGACAGAAAAGCGGCAGATGCACCGAAGAAAAGGTGGCCAGGGAGACGCCATTACTCACATAGGGGTGGCCATAAGTAGGTACGTCAGAGTGCATGTTTATACAATACTCACAAAAGGTTAGAGATATTTGGCTTTTTGTATGATGTCAGAATGAATCTAAAATTAGGGATGGGCAATATGGACTAAAAAATGTATCCCAATAATTTCTGGTTTTTATCATGGCAACAATAAAAATATCAGTCTAAACATTTCTATTGTAAATCTATCACTACATTCGGTCTTGAGAGCCCTAAGATAATACCAGAAGCCACTAAACTTCATCAATTAAGTTCAAGTAGTACATCTGTATTGCAAAACTGTCGTGACACCAAACAAAAAAAGTCTGAAATATGAGAAAAAAATTTGACATTTATTCAAATGGTGCAAACAGCAAAACTAACTGTATAAATAACTGTAACAACCTGATAAATTGAATTGATCATTTTTATCATGGGATGACAAATTATTACCATGGGCAATTTTTTTGACGATATATCGCACACGATAACTTATTGCCCATCCCTATCTAAAATCCACGACAACCTTTCCAGGTGAACTGAATTAAACTTTCTCATTAACTTTTCAATGCACATGTACATTGTTCAATGGTTAAATATTTATTCTGCATCATTCTGTTCTCCAAAATATCCCTAACTCTTTGTGAGTAGTGTATATATATATATATATATATATATATATATATATATATATATATATATATATATATATATATGTACATATATATATACAGGGAGTGCAGAATTATTAGGCGAATGAGTATTTTGACCACATCATCCTCTTTATGCTTGTTGTCTTACTCCAAGCTGTATAGGCCCAAAGCTACTACCAATTAAGTATATCAGGTGATGTGCATCTCTGTAATGAGAAGGGGTGTGGTCTAATGACATCATCACCCTATATCAGCTGTATTAGGCAAACATTATCATAAGGCAACTTCCTTTCCTTTGGTAAAATGGGTCATAGAGGGACCTGACAGGCTCCGAAAACTCAAAAATAGTGAGATATCTTGCAGAGGGATGCAGCACTCTTAAAATGTCCAAGCTTCTGAAGCGTGATCATCCAACAATCAAGCGTTTCATTCAAAATAGTCAACAGGGTCGCAAGAAATGTGTGGAAAAACCAAGGGGCAAACTCCGCCTCAGAACAGTGAAGCTCTCTTCCGCATTGTATTTAGTGTAATCCTCCCTTCATCCGCTAGGGGCTGGCTCCAAGAGCGAGCAAATCCCCATAGACTCCCATGTTAAAAACGCCAACTTCACAGCAGAAATAAACAGGTTTACAGCCTGGTTCAAAAAATCATTTTAGGTTTATTAGGTCAAGTTTACCTTCATGTCAACTGTGAGGGGGGTGAATTTTTTTATAACTCATTCGTTTAGATGTTATTTATTCTTCAAATTACACATAATTAAGGGCGTGTCCTTATGACAGACCGGAAGCTCCGCCTGCCGACCGGAGGCTCCTAGTTAGCTCCTTCTTTGCTCTTAATAAGGTCTCAGTTTGTTACAGAGTCGCACAACGGCGGTGTTTAGTCAGCGAATTGCAAGTCTAAGCATGTCTTACCTTAACCATGCCGCTTAGGGGGCTTATCTTTGTTAGCTCCTCTTAGTTTCGTGTTAGCTCAGTTAGCGTTTAGCCCACAGTACGTCAGCTGTCAATCATTTGCCCCGCGGCCGCGCTGTGCCCATTTTAGGATTTTCCTGGAGTGACGACGTACGTGACACGGCAAGATGGCGACGGTAAGACACGCCCACCTGGCTTCACATTTCTCTATTCAGAAGAGACCGGAAGCTACGTCCAGTAATTATATACAGTCTATGGGAAAAACCAAAAATAACTGCCCATGAACTGAGAAACGCAAGCATGCACCTGCCAAGATGCCACTTGCCCTGTACCCTGTACAAGCCAGAAAAAGTTCATGTATTTCTATAATTCAACTTAAAAGGTGTAATTTACATATTGTTTAGACAAATAATATGTAAATCAATATATTTCAAGCTTTTATTTGTTTGGATGTTGCTGATTAGGACTTGCAGCTTAAGAAAACCTCACATTCTAAAACTCAAAAAATTTGAATATTACTTGAAAATCAATTTAAAAAGGACTTTAAATAAAAAAATACTCGTCCTCCTGCAGTAAAATCTTGCATGTGTACTTAGTACTTGGTTTGGGCCCTTTTGCATGAATGACTCCTTAACCCGGCGTGGCATGGATGCTAGCAGCTTTAACCCGGCGTGGCATGGACGCTAGCAGCTTTAACCCGGCGTGGCATGGATGCTAGCAGCTTTAACCCGCCGTGGCATGGATGCTAGCAGCTTTAACCCGCCGTGGCATGGATGCTAGCAGCTTTAACCCGGCGTGGCATGGATGCTAGCAGCTTTAACCCGGCGTGGCATGGATGCTAGCAGCTTTAACCCGGCGTGGCATGGATGCTAGCAGCTTTAACCCGGCGTGGCATGGATGCTAGCTGCTTTAACCCGGCGTGGCATGGATGCTAGCAGCTTTAACCCGGCGTGGCATGGATGCTAGCTGCTTTAACCCGGCGTGGCATGGAAGATGAAGTCTGCATCCCCATACAGCTGGTCCACTGAAGCAAACATGAAGGTCTCCAAAATGTCCTGGTAGACGGCTGCATTTAAGTAGATTCTGGTCCAGTCTGGTCTAGTCTGATCTGGTCTGGTCTGGTCTGGTCTGGTCTGGTCTGGTCTGGTCTGGTCTTGTCCGGTCTGGTCTGGTCTGGTCTGGTCTAGTCTGGTCTGGTCTGGTCTAGTCTGATCTGGTCCAGTCTGGTCTGATCTGGTCTGGTCTGGTCTGGTCTGGTCTGGTCTGGTCAGGTCTGGTCTGTTCTGGTCTGATCTGGTCCAGTCTGGTCTGGTCTGGTCTGATCTGGTCCAGTCTGGTCCGGTCTGGTCTGGTCAGGTCTGGTCCGGTCTGGTCTTGTCTGGTCCGGTCTGGTCCTGTCTGGTCCGGTATGGTCTGGTCTGGTCTGGTCTGGCCCGGTCCGATCTGGTCTTGGCCAGTTTTGCCCAGTCCGGTCTGGTCTGGTCCAGCCTGGTCTGGTCTGATCTGGTCTGGTCTGATCTGGTCCGGTCTGGTCTGGTCTGGTCTGGTCTGGTCTTGTCTGGTCTGGTCCTGTCTGGTCCGGTATGGTCTGGTCTGGTCTGGTCTGGCCCGGTCCGATCTGGTCTTGGCCAGTTTTGCCCAGTCCGGTCTGGTCTGGTCCGGGCTTTTCCAGTTTGGTCTGGTCTGGTCCGGTCTGGTCTAGTCTGGTCTGGTCCTGTCTGGTCTGGTTTGGTTTGGTCCGGTCTGGTCTAGTCTGGTTTGGTCTGGTTCGGTCTGGTTCGGTCTGGTCTGGTTTGGTCTGGTCTGGTTCGGTCTGGTTCGGTCTGGTCCTGTCTGATCTGGTCTGGTCTGATCTGGTCCTGTCAGGTCTGGTCTGGTTCGGTCTGGTCCTGTCTGATCTGGTCTGGTCTGATCCTGTCTGGTCTGGTTCGGTCTGGTCCTGTCTGATCCTGTCTGGTCTGGTCCTGTCTGGTCCGGTCCGGTCCGGTCCGGGCTGATGACGGGTCGGCCCTGTTTTCCTGATGTTGCAGTTCGGCTGCTGGACTCTCTGAGCCTGAGGTCACTTTAATCATCTTCATAATGAATGAAACTTAAGTTGTTTAAACTCATTTGAACCGTGTTGCCTCCCAGAACCAGAACTCCTGATCCTCCGCCAGCTTCCAGCAGAGTCCGAATCAAACGCCATTAAGCAGTAAAACATTTTACTCTGTGTTCTTCAGATTGAATTATCAGATTTATTTAAGGGAGACATGAAAATGACACTTCCTTAAGCACAATTTGTTCTGCATGCCGCAGAAGTAATTGGTTAGCAGCGAACATTTCAGTGCATGAAGACATCTGCAGACATCGCCGGTGGGATGGCAACACAATCCACTTTCCCCAGATCTGAAATTAAATGTAAAGGCAGTGTCATGAAAGATAAATGCAGAACACAGTGTCACATGATTTACACCATATGAATGAATAAATATTCCAATTTAAATGCAAAATCCTGAGGTGGAGCGAGGCTGTAGATCACATCGACATTTTGGTACATTTTACTTAAAGATTCATAAATAACATCCAATGCAATTACTCCACTTCAAATGAGGTTTTAAAGCTTACTTGTCACGGTGCATCCTTACTGGGATGTTTTTATTTCTCAAACTGTGTGTTATTCTTGCTGTGGGTGTAATTGCTTCTGTCCTGTGGCTCATCAGGCTGACTGATATCTGTGGCAGGACGCTTCCTCAACATCCGGCTCTCTGCGCTGGGTCTGCAGAAGCCCGCTGCACCTCTTAAATCAAAGACATGTCTGCAACTGTACGCCACCTTCCTCTTTTGTCTGCATTTATTTTCGTGTGCACCTCAGAGGACGGTGTTGAGTTTAATCGCCGGTGCGTGCCGTGTGTTTGTGCAGCTCCTTTCATCCTCTGAACGGTGCTTTTCTGTGCCTCGGATTCAAATTACACTGAATAAACAGCCGAGTCAAACCCTGAAGTTTGTAATTACAGATGTGCAGATACGCCTCTGCTTCGCTTGTGTTCATGGATGCAGTCTGGTTCGGGAACCTCAGGGGTCCAGCCCTGCTTTTTGCAGATGATGTGGTTTTGTTTGGGTCTGTGAAGTGGGGGAGGTGAAAGGCTTCCCCTCCAGGTCTGAGGCCGTGGTCCCTGGATGGAGGAGGGTGGAGCTCTCCCTCCAGGTTGGGAGTTTGTCTTCGCCTCAGAGTTTAAATATCTCTGGACCGTCTATAAATGATGGTGAGATGAAATGCAAGCTGGACAAGAGGACCGAGGCTCCATCGGCTACAGTCAGGCCCATATACAGCAGGGGGAAAAGTATGAACACGTCCACATTTTTACCAGAAAATATATTTCAGAGCTACTGACATGAAATTTTTACCAGCAACAACCCAAGTAATGTATGTCCATGAATGAAGTTATGTGTAATATAGCGAAATGACACAGGGAATGAGTGCTGAATACGCTTACTGACATTTATTTAATACTTACTGTACGTTCAGACCAAAAGCGGCAGGACGTTTTTGCCGCTTTGGTCGCTCTTCACGTGAGGAGTCGCAAAAAGCTGCAGAGCTGCAGTGTGGTCATCAAATACAGGAGCGTGAACAGAAATCAAGATCACGATCTAACTGGTCACAGGCGGACTGACATGCTGTATTGAGCAGAAAACAATTTACCAGTGGCGTTATGATTATCCACCACAGGAGGATCAAACTTTTACAACTTTGAAATACACTAAAATATGTCTGAAACAAAAAAAGGATGAGAATAAACTCAGAATACAGCTTGAGACTTTGCAATAGAGAAAAGACGGAGTCAGCACTGCACCAGCGGCTGTTTCTGTGATCTCCGCGCATGATCACCTGCCCGTTCAGTCCAGTAGAATCAATCCAGCCACAGTTCGTCTGCTAGTTTGGCCGACCGACTTCATTTAATGTAGAACAACTTGTCATCGTAAAACTCGCTGCACACAAACAACACAAATTCACGAGCTGTGCGACTGCGATGAGCAGAACGTGCGTTTGCATCCTGCTTGTTTTCTCACAGTCGTGCAGAGTCGGTGCGTTTCAACATGTTGATGCTAATTTCAGATCTTTTTAGTTCATATGTTTGTCACAGAAATGCAGAAAGTGCTGCACGGGAACGAAGTCCTGTATGACACCATCTTAAAGACGAGCAGACCACACATAGCTGCGCTGCTGCCGAGACAGGGTGAGGAGTGCGCCCGTGCGTGTGTGCGTGCATGCGTGTGTGTTCTATAGGCCTAAAGACAAGTACCCAAGCGCCGGAAAACCTTTAGGGAGAACAGGGAAAGGGGTGAGGCGGTCAGAAAATGAAATGAATTCCCATTTATAATTGTTATTATTGTATCATTAACATGGTCATGACTATAAATACACACGTTTGATTCTTAAAATCATATATGAACTCATCATGGATGTGGATGACATCATGGAGTGGATGACGTCATGGACGTGGATGACATCATGGACGTGGATGTTGTCATGGATGTGGATGACGTCATGGATGTGGATGACGTCATGGATGTGGATGACGTCATGGATGTGGATGACATCATGGATGTGGATGACATCATGGACGTGGATGACGTCATGGACGTGGATGACGTCATGGACGTGGATGACGTCATGGACGTGGATGCCATCATGGATGTGGATGACGTCATGGATGTGGATGACGTCATGGATGTGGATGACGTCATGGACGTGGATGAGATCATGGATGTGGATGACGTCACGGACGTGGATGACATCATGGATGTGGATGACGTCATGGACGTGGATGAGATCATGGATGTGGATGACGTCATGGACGTGGATGACGTCATGGATGTGGATGACATCATGGATGTGGATGACATCATGGACGTGGATGACGTCATGGACGTGGATGACGTCATGGACGTGGATGAGATCATGGATGTGGATGACGTCACGGACGTGGATGACATCATGGATGTGGATGGCGTCATGGGCGTGGATGAGATCATGGATGTGGATGACGTCATGGGCGTGGATGACGTCATGGACGTGGATGAGATCATGGATGTGGATGGCGTCACGGACGTGGATGACATCATGGATGTGGATGACGTCATGGACGTGGATGAGATCATGGATGTGGATGACGTCATGGATGTGGATGACGTCACGGACGTGGATGACATCATGGATGTGGATGACGTCATGGACGTGGATGACATCATGGATGTGGATGACGTCATGGACGTGGATGACGTCATGGATGTGGATGACGTCATGGATGTGGATGACGTCACGGACGTGGATGACATCATGGATGTGGATGACGTCATGGGCGTGGATGAGATCATGGATGTGGATGACGTCATGGATGTGGATGACGTCACGGACGTGGATGACATCATGGATGTGGATGACGTCATGGACGTGGATGACATCATGGATGTGGATGACGTCATGGATGTGGATGACGTCATGGATGTGGATGACGTCATGGATGTGGATGACGTCATGGATGTGGATGACATCGCTGTGATGCAGCTGCCTGAACACCTGAAGATGACGCCGTGTGCAGGAAGGCTGTGCTGGAGCTGCAGCTGTTGCACGGATGTTCCAGCTGGACTCCAGCTTCAACGTCCAGCAAGTTTGTTTTTTTCTTTTTTTAAACTTTAGTCTCGGTAGCCAGAAAGAAGAACATTATACAGGACGAGCCTGAACACAGGTTATCAGCCTCTCAGCATCCATGATGGAACGAGTGTGTTGTTGGAACCAAAGTCTCATGCGTTGTTCTTTGGACCCACTCGATGGAAGGACACCTCTACTTTGATTTGCTGCCATTGGTTACCGCTGAACCGCATCATAGCTAATTAGCATAAAGTTAACCGAAGCTCAACTTCTTATCTGCTGTCGCTTTGGACGGAAGACTCTTATTGAAAATGTATTATCTTCCAGCGTGCTTGCCACTTTTGTCGCTTTTGCCCTGAACGTACAGTTAGTGCAAAAGCCTTCATAAGTGGTTCCAGCCTCCAGACGCCTCCTGTATGGAGAAACCAGTGGAATAGGTTGCTCACGTGTGATTTTGGTCCATTCTTCCAGCAACTGCCTTCAAATCTTAAACGTTCCAGGTCTCCTCTGTTTATTTCTGCTGTAAACATATTTATTTCTCCTGTAAACATGCTTATTTCTACTGTAAACATGCTTATTTCTGCTGTAAACATGCTTATTTTTGCTGTAAACGTGTTTATTTCTGCTGTAAACATGCTTATTTCTACTGTAAACATGCTTATTTCTTGATTTGATTTGATTCTTTATTGAACATAAAACATTTAAAAACAAACAAGAACCAAAAGAAAGAAGTGCTCCAAAGAGAAAAAAATAAATAAATAAATTTCTGCTGTAAACATGCTTATTTTTGCTGTAAACATGTTTATTTTTGCTGTAAACGTGTTTCTTTCTACTGTAAACATGCTTATTTCTGCTGTAAACGTGTTTCTTTTTGCTGAAAACATGCTTATTTCTGCTGTAAACGTGTTTATTTGTTCTGTAAACATGTTTATTTCTACAGTAAACATGTTTATTTCTACAGTAAACATTTTTCTTTCTGCTGTGAAGTTGGCTGTTTTAACATGGGAGTTGATGGGGATTTGCACTCTTTTGCAGCCTCTAGTAGATGAAGAGGGAACTACATTTTTGAAGGTTACTTCTGGGTCTTCACTTTTCTCCAGCGGCGTTTGCACGTTGATGTCGTGTTAAAAAACCAAAGAAGAAACCCCAAAAATCTGCAAAATGGAAGAATCGCAATTCAAATCGCACTGACACGCAAAAAAAAACTTTAAGAATCGGGTGGAGAGAAAAGCATACCGTCCCAGCCCTAATGTCTGGAATCCAGACGGACTGGGACCAGAAAAGAATTATTTTCTCACCATTGACTTCCGTTGGTTCATTCACAGGAAGGGGCGTGACCTCAGCTCCATCTGACCCTGTGGACTGAGAGTCAGTCACAATCAGATGCAACCTTTTCTCTCCACTTTCAGCTGAACACAACGTGAATTGTTCTTTAGTATTCACAGCCACGACTTTCCGTGTATGTTTGGCTGTGTTCCAGGCTGTATGTTGATCAAACCGCGGCAGGAAGGGAAGTGATGAAAATGCTGATAGTGATGATGACAACGATGACTGCTGATATCCCCAACGTGTTGATGAAAACTGATAAAAAAAAAAATCTGCCTCTTTTCTGCACAATACCAGGCCATTAGTCATGAGGCAAGGACAGTTGTAATCATCCCTTTTGCTTGCTTTCCTCATCAGTCTTCTCTGTAGCTCGTATCAGGATCAATCTAGGCTCATTTATTTCAATCATCTCTTATTTGCTGAACTGGGAAAGTCAAAGGACGACAACAGAAACGGAGTTCATTTGGAAAATGAGCCAAAGTAAAACTTTATGCAACAGCATACTCCTACAAGATCCTGCCCATCCCTTCATCAGTAAATAAATATTAATGGGATGCTCACAGAGACATACACAGACAGAGACACAGAGTCATCTTTACCTCAAGATCTCATATAAAGTCAAGTTAGTAGCAGCTGGTCTAACTTTTTAACGGAGAAGCATATTTCTTTTTTTTATTATAAAGTAAGTCAAAATGATTACTTAGCTTACAGTTATGGTCCGATTTATCAGCGCCACCTTCTTAATTCCAGGTGGACCCACATTTTCCTTCAAAAGTGCCTCAAATCTTCCTAATTCTCATGATCAACCTTTAAGTTTTTAGAAATCAGCTGTGAGTATATAGGATTTCTGACACTTGGTTTGACTCAGTTTTTCCATATATATACATACATATATATATATATATATATACTGTATATATATGCTTGTTTTATTTTCTGTGTGTGTGTTAGGCCTGTAACGACATAAAAATTTCATGTCCTTGTTATTGTGACCAAAATTATCACGGTAATTGATATTATCGCGGTATTTGTAAAATCTGCTCAAAATGTTCAAAACATTCTTATACACACTAAAATCTTTTCACCAAGTTTTAATTTTCAAAAGAAGTTACAAGCAGAATGGACTTCCTGTTGATATAACATGTAATCATCAAACATATAAACGTGCGTTAAAGATGCATCTTATAAGAGGGTTCATCATCGCTTTATGCAATATTGTAGATCAGAACCAAGAACACTTTTCTTCACATTCAGAGTTCCAGACCTGATCTGGTCTGACAGATTTCAGAAGAACTGGTCCAGAAAAGAAACTTTAACTGTTTCATTACCTTAGTAAAAATCTCCTGTTCATATCGCAGCAACACGACCAGATTAAATGTGGCAGAAACATTAAAATAATACCAGAAATAAATAAATGAAGTTTCCTCCCGGCATCCTTAAAAACATCCAGAATACATCCAGATGTCAGACTTTGTCCTTTTAGAAGGAAAACATCTGCAGATCTTCCATGCTGTGCCTTCCTCCATGTTTCAGACACCAAACATGCAAACTGTGTCTGAGGGACTGATGCTGCTTTTCCTGCTGATGAGCAGCATCACTGGGAGTTTTTCACGGTACGATAATCACAGTTTTAACCTAACTAAAATCTGAAATGGTGATACTAATCGTCAGGAAATTATCTTTTTATTGATTATTGATACATCCCTAGCATATTTCTATCAAACCACAATTCAAAATCAATGTCTTTATTTTCATAGAATTTTTCTTTATTATTACTTTTTCAATTTTATCTTATTTGACAGCTGATTTTTGGTCTTTCTGGAGGGTAAAAATAAATTTGAGGATGCACACACACACACACACACACACGTGCACGCACACACACACACACACACACACACACACACACACACACACACACACACACACACACACAGGTACTTCCCAAAAAATTAGAATATTTTTAGATTTGGTAGTTTTGGCAGTGTGGGCAGGTGCCAAGTCCTGCTGGAAGATGAAGTCTGCATCCTCATACAGCTGGTCCACTGAAGCAAGCATGAAGGTCTCCAAAATGTCCTGGTAGACGGCTGCATTGATGCTGGACTTGATGAAGCTCACAGGTCCATTCCTAATGAAGTCCTCCACACGTTTGAAAGGCCCTTTCCTGACCATCTCCAGGCTGCTGTCAGCCCTCCGGCTTCTACACCGTTTTCTTCCACACTTCTTCCTTCCACTTAACTGTCCATTAATGTGCTTTGAGACACTCTGAGAACTTCCAGCTTCTTTTCTATCACTTTTTGTGTCTTTCCACCTTGTGCAGGGAGTCAATGATGGTTTTCTGCACAACTGTCAGATCAGCATCTTCCCCATGATTGTGAATTCTTCTAAAACAACACAGAGACTTTTTAAAGGCTCAGGGTACTTATGGAGGTGTTTGGATTACTGACCTGATAAGAATGTGACACTCTGAACCTACAATACTGGAGCTTTTCTCACTATTCTCATTTTTTGAGTTTTTGAATTTGAGGTTTTCTTAAGCTGCAACTTCTAATCAGCAACATCCAAACAAATAAAAGCTTGAAATATATTGATTCATATATTATTTATCTATACAATATGTAAATTAGATAGATAGATAGATAGATAGATAGATAGATAGATAGATAGATAGATAGATAGATAGATAGATAGATAGATAGATAGATAGATAGATAGATAGATAGATAGATAGATAGATAGATAGATAGATAGATAGATAGATAGATAATTGATTGTTTTGTACAGTTCCACTTTAATAAAACAAAACAACTTGACACAAAAAACGAGTTGCTGCATTTCTTTTAATACATTTTTCCAACTAAAATTAATTGGAATCGGAGGTTCTTGGTTCAAGTTAATTTTTATAAAACATTTATTTATTTATTTATTTATTTGTATCGGAGGTTCTTGGCTCAAGTTTATTTTTTTTTATATAAAACATTTATATATTTGTATCGGAGGTTCTTGGCTCAAGTTAATTTTCATAAAACATTTATTTATTTATTTATTTATTTGTATCGGAGGTCTAAAGAAGCTCATTGCAGCACATTCACAGTCAACAGTTTTTTCCTCCAAATGAAAATATATTTCGCAGGGTGTACTTCGTTGGAAAAGGTTGCGTGCCCCTGCTCTAGAGAAGATGCAGCTTACCATCCTGTCCTGGTTTTCCTGTCTCCATGGTAACAACATCCAGCGGTGACAACGTCACTTCTGGGCTCTCCATTGTCCACATACCATGCTGTTGAGGAGATCCTCGCTTGTTTAGGAGAAGACGAAGCTGAAAGTGAGTCTGCTCTTCCAGTTGGTCGTCCTCCTCCTGCCGCGCGGGCTTGTTCGTGTTCTTTAATCAGCTCACTGTTTTCACACCCTGGAAAGCTGAAACTCATGGTGGAAGTTGAGGGCTCGCTAGCCGGGCAACGCTTTGTGCTTAGCATCTGATGTTGCTAACGCTGCTAAAGCTAGTTGGTGTTATGCTCACGTTCGTTTCTTACTTAATCTGCTTTTGTAAACGGATTCTTAACCTTGATTAAAGTGGTTGTATATAATCCCTGCGATGGTTTGAGGGTTAACACCGCAATGTGCTGTGAATGAGTTTAGCTAATGCTAACCCCTATTAGCTAGCTTGCTCAGTAGTCTAATTTTTGGAGTCAACACTGCCATAAATGTGCTATTAAAATGGAACTGTCACTTTTATTCTGATCATTCTATCATTCTCGGTTAAAGATGGTCTGTGTGGTTGTATTTTGAATGCATAATGAAGGCTTGAGCAGCGTGAAACATCTCCAGATGCGCAGCGGTACTCTTTGTTTGCTAACAGTTTGCTAATAGCTTAGCTTCGTCCCTGCCTGACAAGCTAATGCACTGCATCTTCCCAAATCCTGCATCTGAGCAGCTGTTTAGAGGGAACCAGTGTTGAGACGAATGCTCCAAGTTTAAACAGCTGAGAGCTTCCTGGATCACAGAAGTTTGACTGTAAACAAATGACGTCCTTCCTGCTCAGTGCAGTAAACACAGTCAGGACGGACAGATGGACAGTGCAGCAGTGCAGGAGCATTTTAACAAATGTTTACGCATTTTTGGTCAGCTGTAGTGAGGACAGATTAATGCATTGGGGGTGTCCCAAGTCTGTGGCGGGTGTGTTGGAGCAGGAGGTGTAGAAATCCTGCAGGGTTGCGGCCCTCCAGGACCGGAACAGGAGCCCTGGCATTAAAGCTCTCAGATGCCCCAGAGGAGTTTATGTAGAGCTGATTGTAGGTTTACGCGGCTTGTGAGCATGTCTGTGACCATGCTAAAGGAGGTAACTGCCATTTTAACAGTTAACTTTCAACTTGGTTTAATGTGGATGTCAGCCTAATGCATCTAAAACATAGATTTGGTGCTCATATTAGGGCAGGGCACTATGGACCAAAAGTCACATCTCCATATATTTAGGCTGAAATAATGCTCAGCTGTTCAAAGAACAATAAAATGTAAACATGAATACTGTATAATACTGTATATAATAATACTTGCAGATGCAAGTAAGGAACATTACACAAAACCTAGTAAGGTTAGCATTTATATACAAAGGCAGAACAAACAAACATTAAACTCCATTTGTCGGCATGTGTGATATGGTCCGATTCCATATCTCATTTAAAGATATATTGTTCATATCGATATATCGCCCAGCCCTAGCTCATATCTACTGTTTTATTGGGCTATCCACTTAAAAGTGGTGGATGCAAATTGCTCTTCTTCTTCAGGAGGAGCCTAACTGCACATCTCTGGAGAGCGTCTAGAGATCCCTGCATGAAGAAAGCAATTTAAGATGTAAATTTAAAGGATAAGTTTCTTTTTATTTTTACCTGGACCTTACTTCTAGAATTATATACGTGCATTTACTCACCGGTAAAGTTTCTGCATCACTTTGAGTCCTTCAGAAGATATAACTTGATTCACACTTCAGTGTAGGCTCCATCCAGTGATAATGGCGGAGACGGGGCAGCGACCATATAAGACATTATCTGCAGCAAAACAACTTGATTTCATCAATACTTTAAGTAGAATAAATGAACGAATGAGTACTATTGTCCCGCGAGTTCAGAGTTTCGCAAATTGTGTTTTTGTTGTCTGGGCAGCGAGCTGATCTTCTCAGCGGTACTACGGACGCGCACATCGTGAACGCGCGGCCCGAAAAGTGTCTAGAACTACCTGATAACTAACGGAAAGCTAAATCTGGACTCACGGGACAATATTACTCGTTTGTTTTTTCATTCTACTTAAAGTATTGGTTTTACTGCAGATAATGTCTTATGTAGTCGCTGCCCCGTCTCCGCCATTATTACTGGATGTACACTGAAGTGTGAATCAAGTTATGTCTTCCAAAGGACTCAAAGTGATGCAGAAACTTTACCGGTGAGTAAGCGCACGCATGTAATTCTAGAAAAAAGGTCCAGGTTGAAAAAAAAAGAAACTTATCCTTTAAGAAGTTCATAGCTTTAAATCAACTAATGTGTAAAGAAGACAAGACGGCTGTCCCTTGTCCACATAACTGTCTTTCCTATATATATATATATATATATATATATATATATATATTTATACGTGTGTGTGTGTATTTATGTATGCATATAGTCGTCCTCCAAATTATTCATTCCCTCTTATTAAAGAAAAGGCCTAGTTCACAATAGTAATTGTTGTTTTTTTTACTCTGTGTTTTCAATATTTCTTTCGAACCACAATTCAAAGTCAGTGTCATGATTTTCATAAAATTTTTGTTTATTTTTACTTTTGTTAATTTCATCTTATTTCACTGACAGCTGATTGTTTTCCTTCTTTAATGTGAGAGTGTGAATCATTTGGAGGACCACTGTTTATATGTTAAAGGACAACAATACATGTATTCGTATCAAACCGAACCATGCAGGCGTGTATGGAACCATGAGCACTGTTTATTTAGGATTTGTTTATTTATTTAAAGGGACTAGAGGCAGAGATTTAAAAACAAACAAACATACATGTCCATTTTTTTTAATACTAATGGGTGATGAAGCACTAAAAACCAAAAAGAACGTTTCCACCACGTTTCTCTCCGTTGCCTTGAACAGGCTGTTTGCTGTATAAAGCTGCAATTCAGTGTCTGAATTTCCCGCGCTGCCCTGCGGACGTGACGTCAAATGACGCTACATCCACAGTTTTGATCCAGGAAGAAAACGGTCGCGGTAAATTCAAACACTGTAAGCGATAGTTATGGATTCTTCTGCCGTCAGCAAACGATCCAGATCAACTGAACGACACTAAAAAGTGGAACTACGAAGAAAAAGCGTATAAACAACATTCTAGCTTCAGTTTGTGCTCCGTGACGGCTTGGCTCTTGGCTGCAGTTACCTGAAGCGCCAGTTGCGAGTTTCGTTTCTTAATCTTGCCTCATGTCCCTTTAATTTATTTAATCAACTTGTGATCTGATGATGAGCTCTGTGTTGAAAACTCAGAGGATCTAAAATACATACTGACATATGTCATACGAACATAAAGCACACAGTCATCCTCAAAATGACAGAAAAGCTTAAATTCACAATAGTAATTCCAATGAGAAATTTAAAAAAGTAATAAAAAATAATAAATTACAAAATTATCATTTAGTGAAATAAAATATTGCTTTCCTTGAATTGTAGTTGAAAATAATAATTAAAAAAACAAACAAACAAGCGAAACTGTCCCAGACAAATTAGAGCACCTTGCTCATGAACATGGACCAACATACCTGTCAACAGCTGCAGACGTCTGATTGGACGTTACAGAAACACCTGATTGCAGTGATTACCTGGAACTGTTCCATTTCCTCATTAGTGTGCAGGACGAGGCCACAGCGTGATGTTTTCATGGTTGGAGTTTGTATTTTCAGTCATCTGCAGTAGTTTGTCATTGAGCTGCTAAATCTGCAGGAGTTGTTTGTATTTGAGCAAAGCTGAACTGATGTTGGTGTTTTCCTTCATCAGTGGACCGTAGTCTGAAGAGACGGCAGGTGAAGCCGCTTGCTGCCTCTCTGTTGGACGCCTTGGACTACGACAGCTCTGATGACAGTGACTTTGAAGTGGGAGACGCCTCAGGTAAATCACTTGTAATGTGTGTCTACATCAGATGCACAGCATCACATCTGTTTGCATTGAACCCGTGACAGAGACACATGTAGGGTCAGTAAGAAATCTGCTGGGGAAACAACAGTGTGGTGTGTGTGTAAACTGTTTTCTGAACAGTCTGCAAAATTACTACACTTATTCATTATCTATTCATTGTTGTGTTTTTAAAACTCCTGTGCAGTCTACTTAACTTATTTTAATTTATCCTAAGCTATCCTAGTCTATGTAAGTTTTTCTGTCTGTCCTTTGGCCAGACTGGTCCGCTGTATGTGTGCTGTTGCAGAATTGCAAATTTCCCCATTGTGGGACAAATAAAGGTTTTTCTTATCTTCTTATCTTATCTTAACATTTTAAGGCCCTTTTCAGCTTCCACACTGTAAAAAGAAAACATGTAAAAAAAAAAAGTAATATTCCGGCAGCTGGGTCGCCAGAAAAATACCGTAAAATTACAGAGAAAAGCTTTCTCACGAAAATACATAATAATAAAAATACAGTTTATAACTTTGCTTTTACATGAAATCTTTGTTTTTTTATTTGTCATTTTAATGTTTAATAAAGGATGTTAAGATGCATAATAACGAGAAAATCACCTAGGCATACAGTAAAAACTGTTAGAGTACAGACAATCGGGGTTAATATCACAGTTGCCAACTCTTCAGAGAGAGAAGTCACTCTTAGCTGGTCCAGAAGTCGCCAGAAGTCACTAAGTGACATCACAGCGACGTAAAATCAATGTCGTGCATGTGCAGTACCATATCATGGCATCCAACTTCATAAGCTGCGTTGTGAATTTACAAGGTACTGAAGGGGTGACGAGTCATGGTGCAAAGAAAATCCAGGTGTGCCACAAGGCATCATGGGAAATAAGCAGCAACTGTTACATTAGGCTACAATGGATGATTAATGATTACTAACGTATCTGTACGATGGACGTTGTGGCAAATATGAAATAAAATAATGCCGTAGGGAAGTTAAAATGCACCTAATCATGCTCAGACCAAGTTGAACCAAATTAAAAATATTTCCTCAATTGGTCACATCTAAGAAAATTAAGTTGAGAGAACTAAATAAAACTTATCTGAATAAAATTATTTTTAATTCAGCTCAACTTATTTTTATTTAGTCAATGCAAATGGAAAGTCAGCTTTATCTTGAATTTGATGGGGGGGGGGGGGCAAGCTCCTTGGCAGAGGTCTGTCTCTGAGCACTTTTCTAGTATGCATAGTGCTTTCTCCTATCACACACATTCATAGCCCGATACACACATAAGGAGGCAACGTGGGGTTCCGACATTTCGGCATGGAATCGGCTCCTGGACTTTCCGGTCGGTAGACGACCGCTCATCCTTCTGTGCTACAGCTGCCACAAGTGCTGTTTTAAAAAACCATCCAGCTTTATTTGTTTGTCCGCTTGTTGTGTGTTTTGACAGGCTCAGACGGCACAGGAAACGGCAGCGATGATGAAGGCTCTAAAGCGAGCGCTGCTGGTTCCGAAAGTGAGTCCGACAACGCCGCATCTGCAGACGACGGCATAGACGACGAGGCAAAAGATCTGACAGCTGAAGACAACCTAACCGAGGATGAGGAGAAGAGCAAACAGCAGCCCCTTTCAGATAGCTCCACCAAAGACAACCCCTCCGTCCCCCCACCCAAAGGCAGGCGGAAGAGCCGGAAGAGCGCCGACCCGGAGCCCCCTGCAGCTGGAGAACCCGTGACTACCTCAGCGTCCGGAGACGTGAATGTCGAAGAGTCTTCGGTTGAGCCCAAGAAGTGGAATTTCCGCAGGAATCGTCCCCTCCTGGACTTCACCACCATGGAGGAGCTGAACGAGATGGACGACTACGACAGCGAAGACGACAACGACTGGAGACCCACCGCGGGGAAGAAGAAAGGCAAAGCCGCCACTCAGAAAGGAGGCACGGAGGGAGAGGACGGAGGCAGCGCCAGCGATGACGACGATGACGATAACGACGACGAGGACGATGAGGACGATGATGACGAGGACGACGACGATGATGACAAGGACGATGGCGATAATGACGACCACAACACGAGCAGTGACAGCGAAAAAGAGGTGAAGAAGCCCAAGAAGAAGGTGAAGAGCAGCAGCACGTTTGACGATGAGCTGACCAATGACAGCATGTCGCAGGGGAAGGGCAACGAGGTGAGTGGAAGGCATGCTGCACGAAGACTGATGATGGACAAGACCATCCGTTCATTTCTCTTCAGGGCGGAATTTGATGGTCAAAAGTTCATGTCTGTTGCACAAATTAAAGCATTTAGTGTCATAAGCTGCTGTCGGACTGTAGGAACCTTCTGGAGTTCCTAGAACCTTTTCAGGAACCAGGCTGTTTTTTGTGCATTCAGACACGTGGGAACTAGGAACCACGGCCCTCAGTTTCTAGATCCTTTTTAGCTCCTACTCTGAGGCAGGGTCTTTTCAGGGTTGCATAGGAAGTGAAATACATAGATGTTTGGTGATTGGTAGAACTGGCAAGCCCCGCCCCTTGCGTGATCTTCACTTCTTCCGGCCCGCCATATTTAAAGAGTATCACAGCTGTTACAACTGTTTACTAAGATCGTAATAACAAGAACTATTACAGTCGTAGACCAATTCATTATTAAATCCATCACAATGGTACACGTCCCCAATCCAGAACTATTCTGAAATGTCCAAAAGCAACTATTTTATACTGATTTATGACAAATACAGCTGCAAAGTATGGCAGTAGAATCTGCGGCTGCCAACAACACTTTACTTAAGTGTCCGTCGGCAGCCGCAGATTCTACTGCACTTCAACAAAAGGTAAACGAGACGTTACGTGATACGTATGACCATGAAGAGGGAAGGCTGGTAAGCTAGCTCTTCTAATAACTTTGAATAAAAGAGATGGAAAACCCAAATGCAGTTGCGAATTGTGTCAGTACAATCTGCGCCACTGTCCGCCACTGTCCGGGCGTACGTCAACGAACGGTAAACAAGACATTGGGCAGCTTTCCAACGGGGGGGCTGCTCCGTCACATGATACAAATGATGGTGATGATGGAAAGCTGTTATAGCTTTGAATAAAAGAGATCAGAAACTTCAGTTTAGTATTAGATGTGCTGGGGCACAAATTTGTCTCCATCTCAGATGATTGCGTCAAACATGGTTCCTATCAAGGTCGTCCCTCATGTGCGAACGCAGACTGATGAAGAAGGTAGTTCTGATAACTAAACTCCAGATGAGTCGTTCTAGGAACTGCTTGCCTAGAAGCTCTCTGTCCGAATGCTGGTTTGGGATTTTTTTTTTTATACAAAACAAAAATGTTCACACCTTTTTAATGTCAGCATCAGCGTACAGTCATATTTTTGTTCCACCCAATGTGGTTAAGCATTATGTGGCGCCTCCAACATAGCGTTGTGCCTATGTCCACCATCAGTCATACTTAAAGAATAATTTTCTCTTTTTATAACCTGGACCTTACTTCTAGGAGTTTATACGTGCATTTACTCACGGGTAAAATTTCTGTATCATTTTGAGTCCTTCAGAAGACATTACGTCGCCCTTCAGCGTATAATGGGAGACGGGGCAGCCTCTCTATCAGACATCATCTGCAGCAAAACTCCTTCATTTCACCGATACTCTAGGAAGAATGAACGAACCCACAAGTATGATCGTCCCATGAGTTCAGAGTTAGGTCTCCGTTAGTTATTAGGGTGTTATCCACACTCTTCGGAGGGGTGCGCAGCCGTGATGCGCGCTTCCGTAGTACAGCTGAGAAGAGCAGCTCGCTGCCCAGACAACAACAAAAACAGAATCCACGAAACTGAAC
Organism: Atherinomorus stipes; assembly: GCA_023101725.1. Classification (NCBI taxonomy): domain Eukaryota; kingdom Metazoa; phylum Chordata; class Actinopteri; order Atheriniformes; family Atherinidae; genus Atherinomorus; species Atherinomorus stipes. The sequence continues at coordinate 3,947 of JALJCO010010027.1, read as the reverse complement.
TTGCAGTAACTAACGCAGAGTTAACTCTGTCAGGTAACGCAGAGTTAACTCTGTCAGGTAACGAAGAGTTAACTCTGTCAGGTAACGCAGAGTTAACTCTGTCAGGTAACACAGAGTTAACTCTGTCAGGTAACGCAGAGTTAACTCTGTCAGGTAACACAGAGTTAAATCTGTCAGGTAACGCAGAGTTAACTCTGTCAGGTAACGAAGAGTTAACTCTGTCAGGTAACGCAGAGTTAACTCTGTCAGGTAACGCAGAGTTAACTCTGTCAGGTAACGAAGAGTTAACTCTGTCAGGTAACGCAGAGTTAACTCTGTCAGGTAGCATGGGAGTTAACTCTGTCAGGTAGCAGAGTTAACTCTGTCAGGTAACGCAGAGTTAACTCTGTCAGAGTAGCAGAGTTAACTCTGTCAGGTAACGCAGAGTTAACTCTGTCAGGTAACGCAGAGTTAACTCTGTCAGGTAACGAAGAGTTAACTCTGTCAGGTAACGCAGAGTTAACTCTGTCAGGTAACGCAGAGTTAACTCTGTCAGGTAACGCAGAGTTAACTCTGTCAGGTAGCGAAGAGTTAACTCTGTCAGGTAACGCGAAGAGTTAACTCCTGTCCAGGTAACGAAGAGTTAACTCTGTCAGGTAACGAAGAGTTAACTCTGTCAGGTGACTTGCAGTTAACTCTGTCAGGTAGCGGCTGAAGTTAACTCTGTCGAACAACATAGCAGGTAACTTCTGTCAGGTAGCATGGAGTTAACTCTGTCAGGTAGCATCGGGTTAACTCTGTCAGGTATAACAGAAGAGTTAACTCTGTCAGGTATGAGTTAAACTCTGTCAGGTTCAACGCAGAGTGAACTCTGTCAGGTAGCGAAGGGGTTAACTCTGTCAGGTAGCAGAGTCTAACTCTGTCAGGTAACGCAGAGTTAACTCTGTCAGGCAGAAACGCAGAGTTAACTCTGTCAGGTAACGGCACAGAGTTAACTCTGTCAGGTAACGCAGAGTTAACTCTGTCAGAGTAACGCAGAGTTAACTCCTGTCAGGTAATTTGCAGAGTTAACTCTGTCAGGAAGCGGGATTAACTCTGTCAGGTAACGCAGAGTTAACTCTGTCAGGTGCTGCAGAGTTAACTCTGTCAGGTAACGCAGAGTTAACTCTGTCAGGTAACGCAGAGTTAACTCTGTCAGGTAACGCAGAGTTAACTCTGTCAGGTAACGCAGAGTTAACTCTGTCAGGTACGAAGAGTTAACTCTGTCAGGTGACGCAGAGTTAAAGGTTGAATATGGAATACGGACAGAACAGCGACATCACGTGTGTCTAGGTTGTAGTTGCAATGGCAGAAAAACAACTCCAGCCGCTGGGATGCCAGGCTCACCTGCCGATACGCAAGTGAGTAACAGTCTGCAGCATGTCCAACAAGTAACGCAGAGGAGTTTATAACCGACAGCTAACGTTAGCCATGTTAGCAAACAAGCTAGCTTACCGATCCAGGAGGAAAGTCGCCTTCTCTGTGTTTTACTCCGTGGAAAACGTTTATGTGGGTCCATTTAGTGAAGTCTTCACCTAAATTTACTCCAGGTTTTGCTCTTCTCAGGTCACTCCTCCTCAGAAACAGATAACAACATCTCCAGGGCTCTGAAGCAGCTGCTTCACTCGTCGTCTCCACGGTTTTTCCCTGCACAGGCCTGACTATGACCGAAATATTGTTTCCACACAGAGATCGCATTTGGCAACCTGCAATGGCGGCGTGTATTGGCTTATAGACGTAAATAAAATGCCATTATCGAACCCGTCAAAATTTATTTTATAATTATTTTTAGGCTAGATATAATTTTTCTGGGAAATGTTGTACTTTCATTCTGTACACCCCCAAACGACCTGTGGAGGTATTATTTTTTTAAAAATATAGCTTTTAATAAAAATGTTCCATATTCAACCTTTAACTCTGTCAGGTAACGCAGAGTTAACTCTGTCAGGTAACGAAGAGTTAACTCTGTCAGGTAACGCAGAGTTAACTCTGTCAGGTAACGCAGAGTTAACTCTGTCAGGTAATGCAGAGTTAACTCTGTCAGGTAACGAAGAGTTAACTCTGTCAGGTAACGCAGAGTTAACTCTGTCAGGTAACGCAGAGTTAACTCTGTCAGGTAACGCAGAGTTAACTCTGTCAGGTAACGAAGAGTTAACTCTGTCAGGTAATGCAGAGTTAACTCTGTCAGGTAACGCAGAGTTAACTCTGTCAGGTAATGCAGAGTTAACTCTGTCAGGTAACGAAGAGTTAACTCTGTCAGGTAACGCAGAGTTAACTCTCGTTAGGTATTGGGGGGTTTTCTTTGCACTCTACAGGCCGTGCACTCCCGATGTGCGCTGCTACAGTACAGCTGAGAAAAGCAGCTCGCTACCCAGACACCTGAACGAACTGCAATCCACGAATCTCTGAACTCACAGGACAATAGTACTCGTTGGTTCGTTCATTCTTCCAGTGTTGGTGAAATGAAGGAGTTGATGATGTCTTACAGAGACACTTCCCCGTCTCTGCCAATAAACGGATGTATGCCGAAGGGCGACTCAGTGTAATATCTCCCGAAGGAGTCAAAGTGATACAGAAATTTTATTGGTGAGTAAATGCACGTATAGTAGAAAAAATATCCAGGTTGAAAAAAGTGAAAGTTATTCTTTAAATTAGAAAAAAAAAACTTAACGGCAGAATCCAGACTTTTCTATTTGAGGGGCTGTATGTCTGAAAGTTCCTGGGATGCAGTCAGACATCAGAGGGGAATTAATCAAGTCAACAATTCATGGCCCAGAGATATGCTGTATATTCATGGGGACTTAGATGCTCCATGAAGGGCGAGATACCTTCAAGATATTTTTCTCTGCCATGCATTCGCATTGCAGATAGCTGAGCTGAAGTGAAGTGGTAGATGAGTCAAAAATCACATTCATACTCCCTCCCCTCTGAACTGAGCTTCAATCATTATTTATATATATAAAAAAAACGAGTTTAGTATTAATGGGATTATGATATAATCCAATCATGTTTATTCATGACACTTTTCAAAACAACAATTACAAAGTGCTTTGCAACGTCACTGAATAAACATAATATGACCGGACAAAGTTGAAAAATTGTCATTGGTTCATAACCAGAATCATGAAGAGCAATAGAAAATAAAAGCCATCAATAGTGTAACAATACACAGCATTAATATGCCTGAACATACACAATAACATACACAACCTGCTGGATCTCCATCAGGTCAGGTGATGTCACACAGACGGAGGCTGCAGCATCACAGCGCAGAAACTCTCATCCAGCTTTCGGCTTCACTGCAAACTAACGCGCATCACGACGCCACATGTTCAGGGTGAATCAGAGACAGTCAGAGATGAAGACCCACCCTTTCTGTGGACTTTTATCACAGTGTGATTCTCTGAGTTCTGTCAGGAGGAGAATGAACACAGAACACGTATGTGGAGAAGTTCTTTCACCTACACATGAGAAATGTAGACGCACCGGTGCAACCAAGAAAAAAAAAGTCAGAGAAAAAGGTCGCATATGCGACCAAAATGGGCAGAGGCCTGATTATTAGTTTCTTTACTTTCTTCTTATTTGAATTGCTATTTTGAATTTGGCCTTTTCTTAAATCGGTATAAATAATTTTGAGGATGACTGTATGTTATCGGGGCAAGTCGTCATGATGTTGGACTTTTGGAATGACGTAATGATTTCCTGTTATCGGCACGATAATTATCGCAAACCGCTAAGTCAAAGTTTCATTGTCACTTTAAACTCCTCAGACTTAGATGGTTAACAGCAGTAGTACAGTTATGAGAGGCACTCAGCTTTTAAGGGTCAGAGTTGGGTGTCATCAGCATACAGATAGACTAAAAATTGAATCGTTTTCAGGTCATTTTTGAGCTTAATTAAACTGAAACAAAACACAATATTATAGAATA
>JALJCO010010025.1:0-38637 GCA_023101725.1 Atherinomorus stipes | reverse complement strand
ATTCTGGTTCAGCAGAAATATTAAAAATAAAAAAATAAAACAAGTAAACAAGCATGACGGGGCTCGGAAGTTAAAATGTTGTTGAGCAACACTTTGATTCAATCACTGCAATCAGGTGTTTCTGTAACGTCCAATCAGACGTCTGCACCTGCTGACAGGTATGTTGGTCCATGTTCATACACTCAGAAACATGGAGGTACGAGACAGGATCATTTCTGTACCTGCACGTACATTTGTTACAAATGTTCTCTCAAAAGTACAACATTGGTCTGTATGAGGCCAGAAGTACCTATATACTATGAAAAAGGCTCCAAAGTAATATAAAGTACACATTTGTACCATTCCAACCCTAAGGGTACCTGCAGCATTGAAACATGTGTGTAGCTTGTACAATAACTATAAATAGCAGTACTTCTAAACAGTAGTATAATTATAGTTATTATATTATGATTTTCATAGTAATCATAGTAATAATTATATGTATAATTATATATGTGTTTGGCCTAATATTTCTATAATAATTATTCATTTATTATTAGCATCTTTGATTGTTGTCATAATCTCTATTTTATTGACTTTTATTCATCATCTTTAATTGGTTTAATTGTACTTTATTAACTCATACAGCTTGATAAGGTACAAAAATGGACCATGAAGGTACAGAAATGTCTTTCAGAAAGGAACCCCCCCCCCCCCAGCAACAAGCTTTGGACCCTTTTAGGTACAAACTGGTACCTCTGTTTGTGAGTGTGTGGCAAAGATGCTCTAATGTGTCTGGGACAGTTTTGTTTGTTTCATTAATTTTTTTCAAACCGAAATTCTAAATTAATTTTATTATAATTTAGTACATTTGACCTATTATTACTTTTTCAGTTTTTGAGTGACTGTTGTGAATTCAGCCTTCTCTGAGGTGAGCGGGAAGCGCAGCTGTATACAGTGTGAGCTTTTTTGCATTGTGTGAAAAGTATTTGGAGTAAAGTTGTTTTGCATGGAAGATAATTGCAGCCAGCTGAGTTTTTTTTGGGCCTCAAAGTGTTTTGGCGAGTAAAAATCCAACATAGTGATCTCACTGTCAAAGCTCGGAGACATGGAGCTGCTTTGTGAAACGCTTACGATGAAAACACCAGACTAATTAACGAAAATATGAGTAATAATTCAGTATTTTTCCCAGTGGGTATATATTGACCGGGTGGCTAAGTATGAATTATTCCGATCCAAATCTTGGTTTATAATCTGCTACTGGTGATTATTTACTAACAGATTAGTTTCTGCTCCCTACAGGATGCATTTCTGCACATCTTCATGCTGCAGCTTAAAGGAGCCGCATCACGAAAATTGGACTTTTTAGAGCTTTTTATTTCCTCATAAAAAACTTCATTTGAAGGGACGAGAGGGAAGATTAAGAAACGAAACTCGTGACTGGTGCTTCAGGTACCTGCAGCCCCCACCAAGCCGGCACGGGAGCACGAACCGAAGCATTAATGTTGTTTACTAACCTTTTTCTCCGTAGTTCCACGTTTTAGTGTCTTTCAGTTGATCTGGATCGTTTGCTGACGGCAGAATGATCCAAACTATCGCTAATGCCTGGGATACACTGCCATTGTTCCGATCGTTGCTCGTGTGAATCAGTCGCAGAGTTCAAAAGTTCACAGCTTGTGATGTTTGTCCTCGTACTGCACGAATGCACGAACCGACGCTCGGATGCGATCTGACGACTCACACTGCGTCCTCAAAGACGCGCTGGGGTCTGGGACGATCCCGACATGCAACGCAATGAATACAGCTGATAGTAGTAGAAGGAAACGGAGGAGAAGACGACGATGACGACAACAACAATAACAACAACAACATTATGCTATCACCCAAAAAAACCGCGCTGTCTTGGTGATTTGTTCTCTTCTTTGTGAATAATTCGCCAAAAATAAAAGGCGAGGACGTCGCGTGTGGACGAGGACTCGTCTGAGCAGACGTGGGCTGGACGGTCTGTCGGTTCTGCGACCGGATCTCCGTCCCAACGACACGCCGGGTCTCCGTGCTGCCGCTGCTTTACTCAGTTTCTGTTTCGCGCATGTGAAACGTGAAAATCTCGGAGGAAAGAGTTCTCAGTCTGGTCGCAGCTCCGCTTCAACGTGAGATTCACTCACGACCAGAAAATCACAGGTTTGATGTTCTAACCCACGATTTCTGATCGGGGGCTCGTCGTGAGGAGCCGATCGCCGCTCGTGACCCCCCCGTATACTGCACGGTGCACGATTTGGCCAAGAGTCGGCCCGATCGCCAAACTTGTGGCAGTGCATGCAGCACACAGCCTGTTTTTGTTTAGTTTTTGTCCGTGGAGGAAACGTCGTGTTTGCGCTTCATCCCCCGTTAGCATTAAAACCTGGACATGCTGCTTTATTCTTTCACATTCCTCCTCTGCTCCCTTTGAGTAGTTTTATTTCTTCATTTGTGCATATGTGAGTATATATATGAATATTCATATGAAGATTTCTTGAAATAAGATGCATTTGTCTTAAAACAAGTTCCTTTATCTCACTGAAATGTTTCTGTTTCGGTGATTTTGTCTTATTTTGAGTGTGATGAGATATTCGGACTAGAAAATAGAAAAATCCACTTGGTAAGATTTGAGTTTTTGCAGTGTTTGTTGAAATGAAGGTAGTTTGCTGCAGATTATGTCTTATAATTTCTGCCCCCTTCACTGCCGTTATTGATATACGCGGATCTACGACTGATTTAAATAACGTCAAATGGAGTCAGAGTGACGCAGAAATGTTACTGATGAGGAAACGCATGAACTCTGTATAAATTCCAGGAATAAGCTCCAGGTTGAACGAAACAACAGTTATCCTTTAACAAGCTTTGGCCACCTCTCTGCGGGCGCCCCGCCTTGCTCAGAGATCATGTCCGAGTCTTTCCAGACTCTGATGATGATGATGATGATGATGATGAAAGAATAACACATCTCAAACTCGCTTTGCCTGTAAATCCAAATGACAGTTAATCAGAAAGCAGCTGAAGATGCAGGACCAGCTTCTACACGCCACCTCTGGAAAAAGCAGTAATCCTAAAGTGCAGTACTCTCTAATCTAATTTATACGTTTATGAACGATCCCTCCATAATCCTGTAAAAGCTTCGTGTCGAGGTGTTTGGAAAAGTTTTGCTTTCTTTAATAAGGTTTATCCCAAATCCATCCTGACTGCGGCACCTTCCACTGGGCCGGTTAATTCTGCCTCTTTAACATAGTTTCAGCAGATTAACCTTAGAACCGGGTTAGAGCACAGCCCCCCCCATGACCTCCTCCTCCTCCTGCATCCTCCATGTCGCCCCCCTCTAATCTGATTAAGGACATACTCTCACAGTCGGCTCTGCGGTTACACTTTCTGAAAGTATCTATTTGTTCTGCAGTAGAAACGGGAAGCGGAGGCGACGGTTCCTGACGGGCCACATATGAATCCAGCCGCCACGATGAGGATCACACACGGGGGGGCTGCCGCCCACCCGCCAACAGCTATCTGGCTTCAGTGCTTTCCCAGGAAGTCTTACACATGCAAAAGATCCCTTACTGATCAATAACTTTGATCAATCTGTACATTTTCTTCTCTATTTTAGTGTTTATGTGCAGGTGTGCAGTCTAGAGCAGTGATTCTTAACCATGGGACCGCAGTCCAAGCTCGGCCTCCAGCGCCACCTAGAGGCCGTGAGGACCGTATATTTACTCTGTATGACTGGATGAGTTGCAATGTAGCCTCCCCCCACCTGGTGGCGCTAATCTGTCAGAGTTCAACAAACAAGCAGAAGAAGACACTCAGCTAGCCGCTAGCCTGTAGCTAACGTTGTAAAGAAGAATTAAAACTAAATAATGAAGATAAAAATGGTCCCAAACCCTAAAGAGGCAGAAACCCACTTCAGTTTATTAAATACGGATTAGTGAGTGAAGATAACAAAGCAGAGCTGGAAGATGGATGGAGCACCAGCTAATGCTAACGCTAATGCTAACGCTAACAGAAGCTCTGAAGCATCTGCAGCTTCATCTAGAAACAAACATCTAACACTCGGTGGAAAGAAAGAATTTTTAAGAAAAAAGAGAAAATCAGCTGTTGATGCAGAAAATGTCTGTTATGTTTGGAAGTTCTTTAAAAAAATATAAGAAAAGATTGAATAAATAAATTGTTGAATGAAATTTTGTGCTTTAATTTCCTGTCTGAACAAATAAAATCCAGGTTTTTACAGATTACTTTAATAGGGGATTATCACGCTTCCGTGTTCCGGTTTCTGGAACTTGTTGAATTTAAGCGTTTCCTCTTCCGGGTCATTCAACAATAACTGAATCCAACGTCACAGATCTGTTCCACTTCGTAAATCTGATAAACACCAACGCTGCTTTAGTTTTCATTGATTCCTGACTGAAGCGTTAGCGGCAATGAACACGTGGATCAAAGCGATTCGCCCGAACCGAACTTTATAATATAACATGTTTGTCTGTAGCCGTCACTCAATGATGCAGACAGCTGCCGTTAGCAGGCTAGCATAAATGTGCTACAGTAATACATGTATGTACTCACAGCTGTACTAGAATAATACATGTATGTACCCACAGCTGTACTAGAATAATACATGTATGTACCCACAGCTGTACTAGAATAATACATGTATGTACCTACAGCTGTACTAGAATAATACATGTATGTACCCACAGCTGTACTACAATAATACATGTATGTACTCACAGCTGTACTACAATAATACATGTATGTACTCATAGCTGTACTACAGTAATACATGTATGTACTCACAGCTGTACTACAGTAATACATGTATGTACTCACAGCTGTACTACAGTAATACATGTATGTACTCACAGCTGTACTACAGTAATGTATGTACTCACAGCTGTACTAGAAAAATACATGTCTGTACTCACAGCTGTACTAGAATAATACATGTATGTACCTACAGCTGTACTAGAATAATACATGTATGTACTCACAGCTGTACTACAATAATACATGTATGTACTCACAGCTGTACTACAATAATACATGTATGTACTCACAGCTGTACTACAGTAATACATGTATGTACTCACAGCTGTACTACAATAATACATGTATGTACCCACAGCTGTACTACAATAATACATGTATGTACTCACAGCTGTACTACAGTAATACATGTATGTACTCACAGCTGTACTACAATAATACATGTATGTACTCACAGCTGTACTACAATAATACATGTATGTACTCACAGCTGTACTACAGTAATACATGTATGTACTCACAGCTGTACTACAATAATACATGTATGTACTCACAGCTGTACTAGAATAATACATGTATGTTCTCACAGCTGTACTAGAATAATACATGTATGTACTCACAGCTGTACTAGAATAATACATGTATGTACTCACAGCTGTACTACAGTAATACATGTATGTACTCACAGCTGTACTACAATAATACATGTATGTACTCACAGCTGTACTACAGTAATACATGTATGTACTCACAGCTGTACTACAATAATACATGTATGTACTCACAGCTGTACTAGAATAATACATGTATGTACTCACAGCTGTACTACAGTAATACATGTATGTACTCACAGCTGTACTAGAATAATACATGTATGTACTCACAGCTGTACTACAGTAATACATGTATGTACTCACAGCTGTACTACAGTAATACATGTATGTACTCACAGCTGTACTACAATAATACATGTATGTACTCACAGCTGTACTACAGTAATACATGTATGTACTCACAGCTGTACTACAGTAATACATGTATGTACTCACAGCTGTACTACAATAATACATGTATGTACTCACAGCTGTACTACAGTAATACATGTATGTACTCACAGCTGTACTACAGTAATACATGTATGTACTCACAGCTGTACTACAGTAATACATGTATGTACTCACAGCTGTACTAGAATAATACATGTATGTACTCACAGCTGTACTAGAATAATACATGTATGTACTCATAGCTGTACTACAGTAATACATGTATGTACTCACAGCTGTACTAGAATAATACATGTATGTACTCACAGCTGTACTAGAGTAATACATGTATGTACTCACAGCTGTACTACAGTAATACATGTATGTACTCACAGCTGTACTACAATAATACATGTATGTACTCACAGCTGTACTAGAATAATACATGTATGTACCCACAGCTGTACTAGAATAATACATGTATGTACTCACAGCTGTACTACAATAATACATGTATGTACTCACAGCTGTACTAGAATAATACATGGATGTACTCACAGTAGTACTACAATAATACATGTATGTACTCACAGCTGTACTACAGTAATACATGTATGTACTCACAGCTGTACTGCAATAATACATGTATGTACTCACAGCTGTACTACAGTAATACATGTATGTACTCACAGCTGTACTACAATAATACATGTATGTACTCACAGCTGTACTACAGTAATACATGTATGTACCCACAGCTGTACTACAGTAATACATGTATGTACCCACAGCTGTACTACAATAATACATGTATGTACTCACAGCTGTACTACAATAATACATGTATGTACTCACAGCTGTACTACAATAATACATGTATGTACTCACAGCTGTACTACAATAATACATGTATGTACTCACAGCTGTACTAGAATAATACATGTATGTACTCACAGCTGTACTAGAATAATACATGTATGTACCCACAGCTGTACTACAATAATACATGTATGTACTCACAGCTGTACTACAATAATACATGTATGTACTCACAGCTGTACTACAATAATACATGTATGTACCCACAGCTGTACTACAATAATACATGTATGTACTCACAGCTGTACTACAATAATACATGTATGTACTCACAGCTGTACTAGAATAATACATGTATGTACCCACAGCTGTACTACAATAATACATGTATGTACCCACAGCTGTACTAGAATAATACATGTATGTACTCACAGCTGTACTAGAATAATACATGTATGTACCCACAGCTGTACTAGAATAATACATGTATGTACTCACAGCTGTACTAGAATAATACATGTATGTACCCACAGCTGTACTAGAATAATACATGTATGTACTCACAGCTGTACTGCAATAATACATGTATGTACCCACAGCTGTACTACAATAATACATGTATGTACTCACAGCTGTACTAGAATAATACATGTATGTACTCACAGCTGTACTACAATAATACATGTATGTACCCACAGCTCTACTAGAATAATACATGTATGTACTCACAGCTGTACTACAATAATACATGTATGTACCCACAGCTGTACTAGAATAATACATGTATGTACTCACAGCTGTACTAGAATAATACATGTATGTACCCACAGCTGTACTACAATAATACATGTATGTACTCACAGCTGTACTACAATAATACATGTATGTACTCACAGCTGTACTAGAATAATACATGTATGTACCCACAGCTGTACTACAATAATACATGTATGTACTCACAGCTGTACTAGAATAATACATGTATGTACCCACAGCTGTACTACAATAATACATGTATGTACCCACAGTGTACTAGAATAATACATGTATGTACTCACAGCTGTACTACAATAATACATGTATGTACCCACAGCTGTACTACAATAATACATGTATGTACTCACAGCAGTACTACAATAATACATGTATGTACCCACAGCTGTACTAGAATAATACATGTATGTACCCACAGCAGTACTACAATAATACATGTATGTACCCACAGCTGTACTACAATAATACATGTATGTACCCACAGCTGTACTACAATAATACATGTATGTACTCACAGCAGTACTAGAATAATACATGTATGTACCCACAGCTGTACTACAATAATACATGTATGTACCCACAGCTGTACTACAATAATACATGTATGTACTCACAGTAGTACTACAATAATACATGTATGTACCCACAGCTGTACTACAATAATACATGTATGTACCCACAGCTGTACTACAATAATACATGTATGTACTCACAGTAGTACTACAATAATACATGTATGTACCCACAGCTGTACTACAATAATACATGTATGTACCCACAGCTGTACTACAATAATACATGTATGTACTCACAGCAGTACTACAATAATACATGTATGTACTCACAGCTGTACTACAGTAATACATGTATGTACTCACAGCTGTACTACAATAATACATGTATGTACTCACAGTAGTACTACAATAATACATGTATGTACTCACAGCAGTACTACAATAATACATGTATGTACCCACAGCTGTACTACAATAATACATGTATGTACTCACAGTAGTACTACAATAATACATGTATGTACTCACAGTAGTACTACAATAATACATGTATGTACCCACAGCTGTACTACAATAATACATGTATGTACTCACAGTAGTACTACAATAATACATGTATGTACCCACAGCTGTACTACAATAATACATGTATGTACCCACAGTAGTACTACAATAATACATGTATGTACTCACAGTAGTACTACAATAATACATGTATGTACCCACAGCTGTACTACAATAATACATGTATGTACTCACAGTAGTACTACAATAATACATGTATGTACCCACAGCTGTACTACAATAATACATGTATGTACCCACAGCTGTACTACAATAATACATGTATGTACTCACAGTAGTACTACAATAATACATGTATGTACCCACAGCTGTACTACAATAATACATGTATGTACCCACAGCTGTACTAGAATAATACATGTATGTACTCACAGTAGTACTACAATAATACATGTATGTACTCACAGCAGTACTACAATAATACATGTATGTACCCACAGCTGTACTACAATAATACATGTATGTACTCACAGTAGTACTACAATAATACATGTATGTACTCACAGCAGTACTACAATAATACATGTATGTACCCACAGCTGTACTACAATAATACATGTATGTACTCACAGTAGTACTACAATAATACATGTATGTACCCACAGCTGTACTACAATAATACATGTATGTACCCACAGTAGTACTACAATAATACATGTATGTACTCACAGCAGTACTACAATAATACATGTATGTACCCACAGCTGTACTACAATAATACATGTATGTACTCACAGCAGTACTACAATAATACATGTATGTACCCACAGCTGTACTACAATAATACATGTATGTACCCACAGCTGTACTACAATAATACATGTATGTACTCACAGCTCTACTAGAATAATACATGTATGTACTCACAGCTGTACTACAATAATACATGTATGTACCCACAGCTGTACTACAATAATACATGTATGTACTCACAGCAGTACTACAATAATACATGTATGTACTCACAGCTGTACTACAGTAATACATGTATGTTACTCAAAGCTAAATCAAAGCCACCAAACATACAGAATATAATTTTATTTTATTTCAAACTCAGAATGAACTTCCATCTCTTGCAGTTAAACACGTTACAAAGATTTTCTTCCATCTGTGATCTTTATTTTCTTCACGATCATTTAAAAGCAATAATTCTGAAATCAGAGAAGTTTGACCAAACCTTTATGTGTAATCTAAAAAAGAAAAAAAAAAACATTGTTTCATCAGAGTCAGTAATTTTGGACATTTATAGGTTAATCTGCGACATTATGCACGTACTGGATGCATTAATAAACCTGCATGGTCACGTTTTATTATCAGAGCGGCTCTGCAGGTTTCATTCTAATCTGATGCTTTCTGATGTCAGAAATGAGGAACAATCACCAGAAAACCTCTAAAAACCTTCAGGTTCAGACATTTAAAGCTCGGTATATGAACAAACTCCGTCTCTTTAAAATCCCGGGAGCAGCTCGACACGTGCAGATGACAAAACGCTGCATCGTTGGTCACATGATGGAAACAATGCAGGCTAAACTTGTGGTTGTGGTGGAAACATGATCCATCTCTGACGTTTGAAGTCGGGACCTCACAGGAAGACGACGTTCCCAGCCGTTACGTACTTCCGGTTTCTGTGAAACCCTGCAGTGACGTCACATCGGTGACGGATGAATCCGTGCGCTCCCAGTTTCAACTGTGACCATCAGCCTGAGAAGCGGAGAGCAGATGGCCGACGTGTCGATGCAGATTTAACCGTTTACTGGCCGGAAAGATTAAAACTGAAACTCCGCTTTTACAGCAGCGCAGGAAGCACGAGCTGTGTCTGAGTCAAACATGGTTGCACTTCTGCGGCCGTTCGTGATGCCCAGACAGCGATGCAGCTCTTCCAGCAGCGCCAGAAGCACGAGCTGTGTCTGAGTCAAACATGGTTGCACTTCTGCGGCCGTTCGTGATGCCCAGACAGCGATGCAGGCACGCACATGCATCCGTAATCCCACATTCCTGATGGATAATTACCGCAGCAGCAGCCTGAACGCACACATCCAGCAGCTTCTGCGTGAAATTCATGGATAAAAATTTAAAAGCAAAACAAACACATGCCATGTGTTGGCAGCACTCGAACGCACCCCCCCTCTCCGACAGCAGAACAAAAGCTGCTCTGTTTGAAAGCAAACGTCAGAACGTGGACGAGGCCTCAGACTTCACTCAGACGCTCATCAAAGCCACAAATCCGCTGCGGTTTCACCACAAGCTCGAACACGGACTCTGAGGGAAAACGGCCTTTTTTCCAGGTTTCACTGAAGGTTTTCCGTGTGAACAGCAGATAAAAGGTCACGTCTCCGGAGCGCTTACACCCAGTTTACACAAATGTTCCCCAGCGTTCATCACTGCTGCACTCAATAACGGATTCTAGCTTTTGCTGTTGGTTCAGTGGTGCTTTCTACACCGAAAAGAGAAAATAATCAAACCAACTTAATTAAACTAATTCAATTGGTAACAACTGAATGAATTAAATTATTTGAAATAAATGTAATAAGTTAGATTGACACAATTAATTGAAGTCACATTTACTTAATGAATTAATTATAGTCAGATCAAAATTTTGATTTGCTTTCCAATGAAGGAAAATCAGCTTAAAGTTTCCAGTTTTCCAACTCAATAATAGTCAGAGACTCAGGATCTGCTGTATACTTTAACTGAAATAAATCTGCATGAAGGGCTAAAGGATAATTCAGCTGAACTTGTTTTAAATCAAGTTAACGGCGACATAAATAATAACTAAATAAGTCTTGCTGCTTCCAGCTCAGACGTCGTATAACTCGTACTTATGGTGGTAAATTTATCTCCGTGCTGTCCTTCACTCATGCTGAAACTGGAACATTCAGACTAGAACTGCAGCTGACGATTATTTCAATAGTCGATTAATTGTTAAAAGGCAACAAATGTACAGTTTGGACATTATATTTCTGATAATGAGATTATAAAGTGTGGAGTTCCACAGGGTTCTATTTTGGGTCCAAAATCTTTAAATTTTATATTTTAATTATATGTGTGATGTTTCCAAAGTACTGCAACTTGTTTTGTTTGCTGATGATACTTTTTTTTTGCTCGGGGGATGATTTGAAAACCATCACAGAAAGCCTTACAAATGAAACGATGAAACCTAAAAGATGGTTTGATTATAATAAGTTATCTCTTAATTTGAAGAAAACTAAGTTTACGGTTTAGAACACAGGAGGAAATTGTTGTTTTACACTGATGGAGTGAACACAAAAAGAGTGCATGAAGTTAGGTTTTTTGGGGGTTCTGCTGGATGATAAATTAACCTGGAAAAATCATATTGCATATGTCAAATCTAAGGTTGAAAAAACATTTTTATTTTGAATAAAGTACATTTTGGATACCAATATTTTGAGAATGCTTTACATGCACTGGTTTTACCATATTTAATGTATTGTTTGGTTGTGTGGGGAAATACTTATAAGAGCAGTATTACTCCAGTGTTTTTGTTACAGAAAAGGGCTGTAAGAATAATATAAAGTAAAGTATAGAGAACATACAAACAGACTTTTTATTTAGGCTGGTCTATTGAAAATAATGGATTTAGTTGAGCTTCAGACTTTGCATAATAATGCATAAAGCACAGAATAAATATTTACCAGAACAGTTACAGAACATATTTAAATTAGAAGAGGAGGACTGTAGATGCTGGTTGGATTTTAAACCAGGTTTGGTCGGTTAACATAAAAACAAATGTGTATTTCTGTTGCAGGTGTTAAATTATGGAATTCTCAGAATGTTATCTTGAAGAGTTGCACAAGTATTTTTTGTTTAAATAAATGTTTAAAAATGATAAAATGAGCTCTTATGCACTGGAAGACTGATGGAATAGATAATGCGTACTTTAGATTTGTTTCCTTTTTGTCTGTGTAAGTGATTTGGTCTCAGACTGGTGTAGTATTCAGTTTGGTCTCAGACCGGTGTAGTACTCAGTTTGGTCTCAGACAATGTAGTATTCAGTTTGGTCTCAGACAGTGTAGTATTCAGTTTGGTCTCAGACTGGTGTAGTATTCAATTTGGTCTCAGACTGGTGTAGTATTCAGTTTGGTCTCAGACTGGTGTAGTATTCAGTTTGGTCTCAGACCGGTGTAGTATTCAGTTTGGTCTCAGACTGGTGTAGTATTCAGTTTGGTCTCAGACCGGTGTAGTATTCAGTTTGGTCTCAGACTGGTGTAGTATTCAGTTTGGTCTCAGACTGGTGTAGTATTCAGTTTGGTCTCAGACTGGTGTAGTATTCAGTTTGGTCTCAGACCGGTGTAGTGTTCAGTTTAGTCTCAGACCGGTGTAGTGTTCAGTTTGGTCTCAGACAGTGTAGTATTCAGTTTGGTCTCAGACAGTGTAGTATTCAGTTTGGTCTCAGACTGGTGTAGTATTCAGTTTGGTCTCAGACCGGTGTAGTGTTCAGTTTGGTCTCAGACAGGTGTAGTATTCAGTTTGGTCTCAGACTGGTGTAGTATTCAGTTTGGTCTCAGACTGGTGTAGTATTCAGTTTGGTCTCAGACAGTGTAGTACTCAGTTTGGTCTCAGACGGGTGTAGTGTTCAGTTTGGTCTCAGACTGGTGTAGTATTCAGTTTGGTCTCAGACTGGTGTAGTATTCAGTTTGGTCTCAGACAGTGTAGTATTCAGTTTGGTCTCAGACTGGTGTAGTATTCAGTTTGGTCTCAGACTGGTGTAGTATTCAGTTTGGTCTCAGACGGTGTAGTATTCAGTTTGGTCTCAGACCGGTATAGTATTCAGTTTGGTCTCAGACGGTGTAGTATTCAGTTTGGTCTCAGACCGGTGTAGTATTCAGTTTGGTCTCAGACCGGTGTAGTATCCAGTTTGGTCTCAGACTGGTGTAGTATTCACTTTGGTCTCAGACTGGTGTAGTATTCAGTTTGGTCTCAGACTGGTGTAGTATTCAGTTTGGTCTCAGACGGTGTAGTATTCAGTTTGGTCTCAGACTGGTGTAGTATTCAGTTTGGTCTCAGACTGGTGTAGTATTCAGTTTGGTCTCAGACGGTGTAGTATTCAGTTTGGTCTCGGACTGGTGTAGTATTCAGTTTGGTCTCAGACTGGTGTAGTATTCAGTTTGGTCTCAGACCGGTGTAGTACTCAGTTTGGTCTCAGACTGGTGTAGTATTCAGTTTGGTCTCAGACCGGTGTACTGTTCAGTTTGGTCTCAGACCGGTGTAGTGTTCAGTTTGGTCTCAGACTGTTGTAGTATTCAGTTTGGTCTTAGACCGGTGTAGTATTTAGTTTGGTCTCAGACCAGTGTAGTATTCAGTTTGGTCTCAGACTGGTGTAGTATTCAGTTTGGTCTTAGACCGGTGTAGTATTTAGTTTGGTCTCAGACTGGTGTAGTATTCAGTTTGGTCTCAGACTGGTGTAGTATTCAGTTTGGTCTCAGACCGGTGTAGTGTTCAGTTTGGTCTCAGACTGGTGTAGTATTCAGTTCGGTCTCAGACCGGTGTAGTATTTAGTTTGATCTCAGACTGGTGTAGTATTCAGTTTGGTCTCAGACTGGTGTAGTATTCAGTTTGGTCTCAGACGGTGTAGTATTCAGTTTGGTCTCAGACTGGTGTAGTATTCAGTTTGGTCTCAGACTGGTGTAGTATTCAGTTTGGTCTCAGACTGGTGTAGTGTTCAGTTTGGTCTCAGACCGGTGTAGTGTTCAGTTTGGTCTCAGACCGGTGTAGTGTTCAGTTTGGTCTCAGACTGGTGTAGTATTCAGTTTGGTCTCAGACTGGTGTAGTATTCAGTTTGGTCTCAGACCGGTGTAGTGTTCAGTTTGGTCTCAGACTGGTGTAGTATTCAGTTTGGTCTCAGACTGGTGTAGTATTCAGTTTGGTCTCAGACTGGTGTAGTATTCAGTTTGGTCTCAGACTGGTGTAGTATTCAGTTTGGTCTCAGACTGGTGTAGTATTCAGTTTGGTCTCAGACTGGTGTAGTATTCAGTTTGGTCTCAGACTGGTGTAGTATTCAGTTTGGTCTCAGACTGGTGTAGTATTCAGTTTGGTCTCAGACTGGTGTAGTATTCAGTTTGGTCTCAGACTGGTGTAGTATTCAGTTTGGTCTCAGACTGGTGTAGTATTCAGTTTGGTCTCAGACCGGTGTAGTATTCAGTTTGGTCTCAGACCGGTGTAGTGTTCAGTTTGGTCTCAGACTGGTGTAGTATTCAGTTTGGTCTCAGACCGGTGTAGTATTCAGTTTGGTCTCAGACTGGTGTAGTATTCAGTTTGGTCTCAGACTGGTGTAGTATTCAGTTTGGTCTCAGACTGGTGTAGTATTCAGTTTGGTCTCAGACGGTGTAGTATTCAGTTTGGTCTCAGACTGGTGTAGTATTCAGTTTGGTCTCAGACTGGTGTAGTATTCAGTTTGGTCTCAGACTGGTGTAGTATTCAGTTTGGTCTCAGACTGGTGTAGTATTCAGTTTGGTCTCAGACTGGTGTAGTATTCAGTTTGGTCTCAGACTGGTGTAGTACTCAGTTTGGTCTCAGACTGGTGTAGTATTCAGTTTGGTCTCAGACCGGTGTACTGTTCAGTTTGGTCTCAGACCGGTGTAGTGTTCAGTTTGGTCTCAGACTGTTGTAGTATTCAGTTTGGTCTTAGACTGGTGTTATATTCAGTTTGGTCTCAGACTAGTGTAGTATTCAGTTTGGTCTCAGACTGGTGTAGTATTCAGTTTGGTCTCAGACTGGTGTAGTATTCAGTTTGGTCTCAGACTGGTGTAGTATTCAGTTTGGTCTCAGACTGGTGTAGTATTCAGTTTGGTCTCAGACCGGTGTAGTATTCAGTTTGGTCTCAGACCGGTGTAGTGTTCAGTTTGGTCTCAGACTGGTGTAGTGTTCAGTTTGGTCTCAGACCGGTGTAGTGTTCAGTTTGGTCTCAGACTGGTGTAGTGTTCAGTTTGGTCTCAGACTGGTGTAGTACTCAGTTTGGTCTCAGACTGGTGTAGTATTCAGTTTGGTCTCAGACTGGTGTAGTATTCAGTTTGGTCTCAGACTGGTGTAGTATTCAGTTTGGTCTCAGACCGGTGTAGTATTCAGTTTGGTCTCAGACTGGTGTAGTATTCAGTTTGGTCTCAGACGGTGTAGTATTCAGTTTGGTCTCAGACTGGTGTAGTATTCAGTTTGGTCTCAGACTGGTGTAGTATTCAGTTTGGTCTCAGACTGGTGTAGTATTCAGTTTGGTCTCAGACTGGTGTAGTATTCAGTTTGGTCTCAGACTGGTGTAGTATTCAGTTTGGTCTCAGACGGTGTAGTATTCAGTTTGGTCTTGGACTGGTGTAGTATTCAGTTTGGTCTCAGACTGGTGTAGTATTCAGTTTGGTCTCAGACTGGTGTAGTATTTACTTTGGTCTCAGACCGGTGTAGTATTCAGTTTGGTCTCAGACTGGTGTAGTGTTCAGTTTGGTCTCAGACTGGTGTAGTGTTCAGTTTGGTCTCAGACCGGTGTAGTGTTCAGTTTGGTCTCAGACCGGTGTAGTGTTCAGTTTAGTCTCAGACCGGTGTAGTGTTCAGTTTGGTCTCAGACAGTGTAGTATTCAGTTTGGTCTCAGACAGTGTAGTATTCAGTTTAGTCTCAGACTGGTGTAGTATTCAGTTTGGTCTCAGACCGGTGTAGTATTTAGTTTGATCTCAGACTGGTGTAGTATTCAGTTTGGTCTCAGACTGGTGTAGTATTCAGTTTGGTCTCAGACTGGTGTAGTATTCAGTTTGGTCTCAGACTGGTGTAGTATTCAGTTTGGTCTCAGACCGGTGTAGTATTCAGTTTGGTCTCAGACTGGTGTAGTGTTCAGTTTGGTCTCAGACCGGTGTAGTGTTCAGTTTGGTCTCAGACCGGTGTAGTGTTCAGTTTGGTCTCAGACCGGTGTAGTGTTCAGTTTGGTCTCAGACTGGTGTAGTACTCAGTTTGGTCTCAGAGTGGTGTAGTACTCAGTTTGGTCTCAGACCGGTGTAGTGTTCAGTTTTGTCTCAGACCGGTGTAGTATTCAGTTTGGTCTCAGACCGGTGTAGTGTTCAGTTTGGTCTCAGACTGGTGTAGTATTCAGTTTGGTCTCAGACGGTGTAGTATTCAGTTTGGTCTCAGACTGGTGTAGTATTTAGTTTGGTCTCAGACTGGTGTAGTATTCAGTTTGGTCTCAGACGGTGTAGTATTCAGTTTGGTCTCAGACTGGTGTAGTATTCAGTTTGGTCTCAGACTGGTGTAGTATTCAGTTTGGTCTCAGACCGGTGTAGTATTTAGTTTGGTCTCAGACCGGTGTAGTGTTCAGTTTGGTCTCAGACTGGTGTAGTGTTCAGTTTGGTCTCAGACCGGTGTAGTGTTCAGTTTGGTCTCAGACCGGTGTAGTGTTCAGTTTGGTCTCAGACCGGTGTAGTGTTCAGTTTAGTCTCAGACCGGTGTAGTGTTCAGTTTGGTCTCAGACCGGTGTAGTATTCAGTTTGGTCTCAGACAGTGTAGTATTCAGTTTAGTCTCAGACTGGTGTAGTATTCAGTTTGGTCTCAGACCGGTGTAGTGTTCAGTTTGGTCTCAGACAGTGTAGTACTCAGTTTGGTCTCAGACGGGTGTAGTGTTCAGTTTGGTCTCAGACTGGTGTAGTATTCAGTTTGGTCTCAGACTGGTGTAGTATTCAGTTTGGTCTCAGACGGTGTAGTATTCAGTTTGGTCTCAGACTGGTGTAGTATTCAGTTTGGTCTCAGACGGTGTAGTATTCAGTTTGGTCTCAGACCGGTGTAGTATTCAGTTTGGTCTCAGACGGTGTAGTATTCAGTTTGGTCTCAGACTGGTGTAGTATTCAGTTTGGTCTCAGACTGGTGTAGTATTCAGTTTGGTCTCAGACGGTGTAGTATTCAGTTTGGTCTCAGACTGGTGTAGTATTCAGTTTGGTCTCAGACTGGTGTAGTATTCAGTTTGGTCTCAGACCGGTGTTGTATTCAGTTTGGTCTCAGACTGGTGTAGTATTCAGTTTGGTCTTAGACCGGTGTAGTATTTAGTTTGGTCTCAGACGGTGTAGTATTCAGTTTGGTCTCAGACTGGTGTAGTATTCAGTTTGGTCTCAGACGGTGTAGTATTCAGTTTGGTCTCAGACTGGTGTAGTATTCAGTTTGGTCTCAGACCGGTGTAGTATTCAGTTTGGTCTCAGACTGGTGTAGTATTCAGTTTGGTCTCAGACTGGTGTAGTCTTCAGTTTGGTCTCAGACGGTGTAGTATTCACTTTGGTCTCAGACTGATGTAGTATTCAGTTTGGTCTCAGACTGGTGTAGTATTCAGTTTGGTCTCAGACGGTGTAGTATTCAGTTTGGTCTCAGACTGGTGTAGTATTCAGTTTGGTCTCAGACGGTGTAGTATTCAGTTTGGTCTCAGACTGGTGTAGTATTCAGTTTGGTCTCAGACTGGTGTAGTATTCAGTTTGGTCTCAGACCGGTGTAGTATTCAGTTTGGTCTCAGACTGGTGTAGTATTCAGTTTGGTCTCAGACTGGTGTAGTATTCAGTTTGGTCTCAGACCGGTGTAGTGTTCAGTTTGGTCTCAGACTGGTGTAGTATTCAGTTTGGTCTCAGACCGGTGTAGTATTCAGTTTGGTCTCAGACTGGTGTAGTATTCAGTTTGGTCTCAGACGGTGTAGTATTCAGTTTGGTCTCAGACTGGTGTAGTATTCAGTTTGGTCTCAGACGGTGTAGTATTCAGTTTGGTCTCAGACTGGTGTAGTATTCAGTTTGGTCTCAGACTGGTGTAGTATTCAGTTTGGTCTCAGACGGTGTAGTATTCAGTTTGGTCTCAGACCGGTGTAGTATTCAGTTTGGTCTCAGACTGGTGTAGTATTCAGTTTGGTCTCAGACTGGTGTAGTATTCAGTTTGGTCTCAGACTGGTGTAGTATTCAGTTTGGTCTCAGACGGTGTAGTATTCAGTTTGGTCTCAGACTGGTGTAGTATTCAGTTTGGTCTCAGACTGGTGTAGTATTCAGTTTGGTCTCAGACTGGTGTAGTATTCAGTTTGGTCTCAGACTGGTGTAGTATTCAGTTTGGTCTTAGACCGGTGTAGTATTTAGTTTGGTCTCAGACTGGTGTAGTATTCAGTTTGGTCTCAGACTGGTGTAGTATTCAGTTTGGTCTCAGACCGGTGTAGTATTCAGTTTGGTCTCAGACTGGTGTTGTATTCAGTTTGGTCTCAGACTGGTGTAGTATTCAGTTTGGTCTCAGACTGGTGTAGTATTCAGTTTGGTCTCAGACGGTGTAGTATTCAGTTTGGTCTCAGACTGGTGTAGTATTCAGTTTGGTCTCAGACCGGTGTAGTATTCAGTTTGGTCTCAGACCGGTGTAGTATTCAGTTTGGTCTCAGACCGGTGTAGTATTCAGTTTGGTCTCAGACTGGTGTAGTATTCAGTTTGGTCTCAGACGGTGTAGTATTCAGTTTGGTCTCAGACTGGTGTAGTATTCAGTTTGGTCTCAGACTGGTGTAGTACTCAGTTTGGTCTCAGACCGGTGTAGTGTTCAGTTTGGTCTCAGACTGGTGTAGTATTCAGTTTGGTCTTAGACCGGTGTAGTATTTAGTTTGGTCTCAGACGGTGTAGTATTCAGTTTGGTCTCAGACTGGTGTAGTATTCAGTTTGGTCTCAGACTGGTGTAGTGTTCAGTTTGGTCTCAGACTGGTGTAGTATTCAGTTTGGTCTCAGACTGGTGTAGTATTCAGTTTGGTCTCAGTCTAGTGTAATATTCAGTTTTGTCTCAGACTGGTGTAGTATTCAGTTTGGTCTCAGACTGGTGTAGTATTGAGTTTGGTCTCAGACGGTGTAGTATTCAGTTTGGTCTCAGACTGGTGTAGTATTGAGTTTGGTCTCAGACGGTGTAGTATTCAGTTTGGTCTCGGACTGGTGTAGTATTCAGTTTGGTCTCAGACCGGTGTAGTCTTCAGTTTGGTCTCAGACCGGTGTAGAGGTACAAACTGGTACCTCTGTTTCTGAGTGTGAATGTTTGGTAGATCTGTCCCCACCACCACGGTTAATCGTGTACGTGTCACTGGGTGGGAGGGAGGCAGCCGTCGGGGGGCAGTCATGCAGGCCAGTGAGTCTGTGTGGCAGCATGACAGACAGGAGGGGGGCGTAGTAAGTGCCTGGGAACCCGCTCTAAGAGGATGACAGCTCTATAAGTCAGGGCCTGATAAGGCCGTCAGTCTCTGGGCTCCAGTCCGTCCCGCTCAGATAAAGTCAGACAGGCCATCCATCAGTCCACACGGACTCCGCCGTGTTTCCCGCCTCCGTGACCGGCCGCTGCAGGAATGCAGGCAGCTCAGGAGGCGGGGGGGCCAGGACACAAAGATGCTTGTGAACCCTCCGGAGGATGAATGCTCGCAGACGAGGGGGGAGTGTGTGACGTGAGGGGCGGAGGTGACCACCTCTGCTGCCGGCAACAGGCCGGTTCTAGACAGGCCTCACGCCTTAACGAGGAAACAATCCGCCGTGGAAAAGTGCACGTCACATTCCCCACGTCAACCCTCCACGAAGGCAAACACCGAAGCAAAAACATCCCGAGTTTGCTCTGCAGAGATCGTACGGACACGAAGCAAAAACATCCCGAGTTTGCTCTGCAGAGATCGTACGGACACGAAGCAAAAACATCCCGAGTTTGCTCTGCAGAGGTCGTACGAACACCGAAGCAAAAACATCCCGAGTTTGCTCTGCAGAGGTCGTACGAACACCGACGCAAAAGCATCCCGAGTTTGCTCTGCAGAGATCGTACGAACACCGAAGCAAAAACATCCCGAGTTTGCTCTGCAGAGGTCGTACGAACACCGAAGCAAAAACATCCCGAGTTTGCTCTGCAGAGGTCGTACGGACACGAAGCAAAAACATCCCGAGTTTGCTCTGCAGAGGTCGTACGAACACCGAAGCAAAAGCATCCCGAGTTTGCTCTGCAGAGATCGTACGAACACCGAAGCAAAAACATCCTGAGTTTGCTCTGCAGAGGTCGTACGGACACGAAGCAAAAACATCCCGAGTTTGCTCTGCAGAGGTCGTACGGACACCGAAGCAAAAACATCCCGAGTTTGATCTGCAGAGGTCGTACGAACACCGAAGCAAAAACATCCCGAGTTTGCTCTGCAGAGGTCGTACGGACACCGAAGCAAAAACATCCCGAGTTTGCTCTGCAGAGGTCGTACGGACACGAAGCAAAAACATCCCGAGTTTGCTCTGCAGAGGTCGTACGAACACCGAAGCAAAAACATCCCGAGTTTGCTCTGCAGAGGTCGTACGGACACCGAAGCAAAAACATCCCGAGTTTGATCTGCAGAGGTCGTACGAACACCGAAGCAAAAACACCCCGAGTTTGCTCTGCAGAGGTCGTACGGACACCGAAGCAAAAACATCCCGAGTTTGATCTGCGGAGGTCGTACCGACACCGAAGCAAAAACCTCCCGAGTTTGCTCTGCAGAGATCGTACGAACACCGAAGCATAAACATCCCGAGTTTGATCTGCAGAGGTCGTACGAACACCGAAGCATAAACATCCCGAGTTTGCTCTGCAGAGGTCGTACGGACACGAAGCAAAAACATCCCGAGTTTGCTCTGCAGAGGTCGTACGGACACGAAGCAAAAACATCCCGAGTTTGCTCTGCAGAGGTCGTACGGACACGAAGCAAAAACATCCCGAGTTTGCTCTGCAGAGGTCGTACGGACACGAAGCAAAAACATCCCGAGTTTGCTCTGCAGAGGTCGTACGGACACGAAGCAAAAACATCCCGAGTTTGCTCTGCAGAGGTCGTACGAACACCGAAGCATAAACATCCCGAGTTTGATCTGCAGAGGTCGTACGAACACCGAAGCATAAACATCCCGAGTTTGCTCTGCAGAGGTCGTACGAACACCGAAGCAAAAACATCCCGAGTTTGCTCTGCAGAGGTCGTACGAACACCGAAGCATAAACATCCCGAGTTTGCTCTGCAGAGGTCGTACGAACACCGAAGCAAAAACATCCCGAGTTTGCTCTGCAGAGATCGTACGAACACCGAAGCATAAACATCCCGAGTTTGCTCTGCAGAGGTCGTACGAACACCGAAGCAAAAACATCCCGAGTTTGCTCTGCAGAGGTCGTACGGACACCGAAGCAAAAACATCCCGAGTTTGCTCTGCAGAGGTCGTACGAACACGAAGCAAAACATCCCGAGTTTGCTCTGCAGAGGTCGTACGGACACCGAAGCAAAAACATCCCGAGTTTGCTCTGCAGAGGTCGTACGAACACCGAAGCAAAAACATCCCGAGTTTGCTCTGCAGAGGTCGTACGGACACGAAGCAAAAACATCCCGAGTTTGCTCTGCAGAGGTCGTACGAACACCGAAGCAAAAACATCCCGAGTTTGCTCTGCAGAGATCGTACGAACACCGAAGCAAAAACATCCCGAGTTTGCTCTGCAGAGGTCGTACGGACACCGAAGCAAAAACATCCCGAGTTTGCTCTGCAGAGGTCGTACGAACACGAAGCAAAAACATCCCGAGTTTGCTCTGCAGAGGTCGTACGAACACCGAAGCAAAAACATCCCGAGTTTGCTCTGCAGAGGTCGTACGAACACGAAGCAAAAACATCCCGAGTTTGCTCTGCAGAGGTCGTACGAACACCGAAGCAAAAGCATCCCGAGTTTGCTCTGCAGAGGTCGTACGAACACCGAAGCAAAAACATCCCGAGTTTGCTCTGCAGAGGTCGTACGAACACCGAAGCAAAAACATCCCGAGTTTGCTCTGCAGAGGTCGTACGAACACCGAAGCAAAAACATCCCGAGTTTGCTCTGCAGAGGTCGTACGAACACCGAAGCAAAAACATCCCGAGTTTGCTCTGCAGAGGTCGTACGAACACCGAAGCAAAAACATCCCGAGTTTGCTCTGCAGAGGTCGTACGAACACCGAAGCAAAAACATCCCGAGTTTGCTCTGCAGAGGTCGTACGAACACCGAAGCAAAAACATCCCGAGTTTGCTCTGCAGAGGTCGTACGAACACCGAAGCAAAAACATCCCGAGTTTGCTCTGCAGAGGTCGTACGAACACCGAAGCAAAAACATCCCGAGTTTGCTCTGCAGAGGTCGTACGAACACCGAAGCAAAAACATCCCGAGTTTGCTCTGCAGAGGTCGTACGAACACCGAAGCAAAAACATCCCGAGTTTGCTCTGCAGAGGTCGTACGAACACCGAAGCAAAAACATCCCGAGTTTGCTCTGCAGAGGTCGTACGGACACCGAAGCAAAAACATCCCGAGTTTGCTCTGCAGAGGTCGTACGGACACGAAGCAAAAACATCCCGAGTTTGCTCTGCAGAGGTCGTACGAACACCGAAGCAAAAACATCCCGAGTTTGCTCTGCAGAGGTCGTACGAACACCGAAGCAAAACATCCAGAGTTTGCTCTGCAGAGGTCGTACGGACACGAAGCAAAAACATCCCGAGTTTGCTCTGCAGAGGTCGTACGGACACCGAAGCAAAAACATCCCGAGTTTGCTCTGCAGAGGTCGTACGGACACCGAAGCAAAAACATCCCGAGTTTGCTCTGCAGAGATCGTACGGACACCGAAGCAAAAACATCCCGAGTTTGCTCTGCAGAGGTCGTACGAACACCGAAGCAAAAACATCCCGAGTTTGCTCTGCAGAGGTCGTACGGACACGAAGCAAAAACATCCCGAGTTTGCTCTGCAGAGGTCGTACGAACACCGAAGCAAAAACATCCCGAGTTTGCTCTGCAGAGGTCGTACGAACACCGAAGCAAAAACATCCCGAGTTTGCTCTGCAGAGGTCGTACGAACACCGAAGCAAAAACATCCCGAGTTTGCTCTGCAGAGATCGTACGGACACCGAAGCAAAAACATCCCGAGTTTGATCTGCAGAGGTCGTACGGACACGAAGCAAAAACATCCCGAGTTTGCTCTGCAGAGGTCGTACGAACACCGAAAGCAAAAACGTCCCCGAGTTTGCTCTGCAGAGGTCGTACGAACACCGAAGCAAAAACATCCCGAGTTTGCTCTGCAGAGGTCGTACGAACACCGAAGCAAAAACATCCCGAGTTTGATCTGCAGAGGTCGTACGGACACGAAGCAAAAACATCCCGAGTTTGCTCTGCAGAGATCGTACGGACACCGAAGCAAAAACATCCCGAGTTTGCTCTGCAGAGATCGTACGGACACCGAAGCAAAAACATCCCGAGTTTGCTCTGCAGAGGTCGTACGAACACCGAAGCAAAAACATCCCGAGTTTGCTCTGCAGAGGTCGTACGAACACTGAAGCAAAAACATCCCGAGTTTGCTCTGCAGAGGTCGTACGAACACCGAAGCAAAAACATCCCGAGTTTGATCTGCAGAGGTCATACGGACACGAAGCAAAAACATCCCGAGTTTGCTCTGCAGAGGTCGTACGAACACCGAAGCAAAAACATCCCGAGTTTGCTCTGCAGAGGTCGTACGAACACCGAAGCATAAACATCCCGAGTTTGTTCTGCAGAGATCGTACGGACACCGAAGCAAAAACATCCCGAGTTTGCTCTGCAGAGATCGTACGGACACGAAGCAAAAACATCCAGAGTTTGCTCTGCAGAGATCGTACGGACACCGAAGCAAAAACACCCCGAGTTTGCTCTGCAGAGGTCGTACGGACACCGAAGCAAAAACACCCCGAGTTTGCTCTGCAGAGGTCGTACGAACACCGAAGCATAAACATCCCGAGTTTGCTCTGCAGAGGTCGTACGAACACCGAAGCAAAAACATCCCGAGTTTGCTCTGCAGAGGTCGTACGAACACCGAAGCAAAAACACCCCGAGTTTGTTGCAAAGAAGACCCAGTTGTGCCTACAAGGCATCATGGGAAATAATGTAGATGAGGAGGCGTGGTCGGGCACATACTATTGGCTCAGGAGGGCAGCTGTCTGCAAAGGAACAGCGGAAGTAGTGAGTGAGTGCCGGGAAACAGGGAAGGGAGGGGCTGACGGCAGGCAGCTCCTGATGAACGGGTGGAGCCATATAAACTTTATCCGTCTCCATGATCACCAGGAAAAGTCGCTAGATTTGTCGCTAGTCGCTTTTTTGAAAATAAGTCGCTAGAGGTCTGAAAAGTCGCTAAATATGCGACAAAGTCGCTAAGTTGGCAACAATGACACAAGCAGCCACGTCTGAGGTTAAACTGCAGCGAGCAGGAGTGGATGGTGGTGAAATATCTCCGATATCTGCACCCACAGCCGATACCCTGCTGCTAGCATCATAGCTAAAGAGGAAGTTCGGTTTTTTCTCACCCGCACAGGAGATATTTGCATCCACTCCCGCAGGGTCCCCACGCGTCCTGGAAAACCTGGAAAGTGACTGAACATTTTTCCAGTCCTGGAAAATGACTTTTCCTCCCTCTATCACCGCTTCATCGCCGTTTCGTTGCAACGTCCTCGTTGTGTGAAACATGATATACGTGTTTCACAGAAACAGACTACGGTGCATCATAAGGGACATTCGCTGATCTGGACTGGATCCAAGTATCTGCTGAAGGATTCACGTTCCACCAAAACGGTGATGAGGACGTGAACGGATTCATGCTGGAAGACAGAACCAGGTTAAAAAAAAAGCCAACTTCCCCTTTAATGTCTCCGTCTTTCCTGTTTTCATCCTCCCTCCTTTCTGCTCTAATCCCTCCATCTTTCCTGCAGTCTGGACCCGGTACCGGTCCGACTGTCGCGCCAAAGAAAACAAACCAGTTTGACAAGAACAAACAATAATTTCCCTCGTGTTTGCTCAGAGTTACCTTCCAGCTGCAGCACGATTTAAATTAAACATCATTTCGTTTGATGGATGAACATGAACATTTTCCGTGCAGCAAATGTGTCACCAGAAAGGCTTTTTACTCCATAACTGAGAGATCGGAGTCCGTCCATAAATGTGCCCGTTATTTGCTTCTATTAATGACTGACTGATGTTTGATGATAAATCATAACGTGCAGAAAGCTTTGTCTCTAGGATTCAGCATTTAACTATAAACCTGTGTTCTGGACAGGAGTTGGATTGAAAGATGAACACAACTCATATCATTAAAGTTCATATGAAGAAAAAGGTTCACTGAATAAAAACCGAAGTCTCACGTCAGACACAAATCTGCCATGTTTCAGCTGAAAATGCCGCACTGGTCCTTTATGCCGTCCCCGCGGCGCAGAACTGCAGTAAAACAGCAGAAGTGTTTCAGAAATCTGTCCTCGCATCCCCACGAAGCCAGGAATCAGCCTCCATGAAACCAGTCGCCAAGGTAGGAACTAAAATAACGAAAAATTAAACTGAAAAAACATTTTTAGCTGAAATTAAAATAAAAATGAAACTGTGTTGTGTCTTTAAAAAACAGTCAGTCATTTTCTGTACCGCGTATCCAGTTCAGGGTGGCGGGGGCTGCTGGAGTCTGTCCCAGCTGTTATCAGGCGAGAGGCGGGTTCACCTGGACAGGTAAGCAGTCTGTCACAGGACCGACACAGAGAGACAGACAGACATTCACTCACATTCACTCATAGGGACGATTTAGAGTGATCATTAACCTACATCATGTCTGTGGATGGGGGAGGAAGCCGGAGAACCCGGAGAGAACCCGGAGAGAACCCACGCATACACGGGAGAACATGCAAACTCCACACAGGAAGAACTGCTGGAATTGTTCGAACCCCCTCCCCAGCCGGGAATCGAACCGGTGACCTCCGTACTGTGAGACCGCGGTGCTAACGTGGCGTGGTGCTCACACATTATGACAAAAACAAACAAATTATTACAAAAACGTCCTTACTTTTAGTTTTTGTGAATTTATTTAACACTTTAGCTTTTTGGGTTGAATCTGTTTCTATTTAATCTGTTTACTTTTATTTCAGTGACGTTGATTTTGAATGTCACGCCCCGTGTTCAAGCCATTTATTCTTTATAGAATATTAATTTCCCAGTATTTTTAAGAAATGGTGGTATTTCTCTGATGTACTTCTCAGGAGTTTCCTCTCACTGATAAAGCTATAAATTACCGGCAGCTAGAAGCTCATCGGTGTTTTACTGGTTATGACTGTGCATGTTTATAACGCTGCAAATGCCTTTCTGCCGCTTTTTATGCTTTTATTCTTATGTGGGAACATTGATGGCAGTAATCTGGATGAACGTGATCGTTAACAGTCCTGAGGAGACGGAACAGCGGGTGAACGCACCGTGACCTGTCCTGGAACCTGAACGCACCGTGACCTGTTCTGGAGCCTGAACGCACCGTGACCTGTCGGAGCCTGAACGCACCGTGACCTGTCCTGGAGCCTGAACGCACCGTGACCTGTTCTGGAGCCTGAACGCACCGTGACCTGTCGGAGCCTGAACGCACCGTGACCTGTCCTGGAGCCTGAACGCACCGTGACCTGTTCTGGAGCCTGAACGCACCGTGACCTGTTCTGGAGCCTGAACGCACCATGACCTGTTCTGGAGCCTGAACGCACCGTGACCTGTTCTGGAGCCTGAACGCACCATGACCTGTTCTGGAGCCTGAACGCACCGTGACCTGTTCTGGAGCCTGAACGCACCGTGACCTGTTCTGGAGCCTGAACGCACCGTGACCTGTTCTGGAGCCTGAACGCACCGTGACCTGTCCTGGAGCCTGAACGCACCGTGACCTGTCGGAGCCTGAACGCACCGTGACCTGTCCTGGAACCTGAACGCACCGTGACCTGTTCTGGAGCCTGAACGCACCGTGACCTGTCCTGGAGCCTGAACGCACCGTGACCTGTTCTGGAGCCTGAACGCACCGTGACCTGTCGGAGCCTGAACGCACCGTGACCTGTTCTGGAGCCTGAACGCACCATGACCTGTTCTGGAGCCTGAACGCACCGTGACCTGTCGGAGCCTGAACGCACCGTGACCTGTCCTGGAGCCTGAACGCACCGTGACCTGTCCTGGAACCTGAACGCACCGTGACCTGTTCTGGAGCCTGAACGCACCATGACCTGTCCTGGAGCCTGAACGCACCGTGACCTGTTCTGGAGCCTGAACGCACCGTGACCTGTTCTGGAGCCTGAACGCACCGTGACCTGTTCTGGAGCCTGAACGCACCGTGACCTGTTCTGGAGCCTGAACGCACCGTGACCTGTCCTGGAGCCTGAACGCACCGTGACCTGTCCTGGAACCTGAACGCACCGTGACCTGTTCTGGAGCCTGAACGCACCGTGACCTGTCCTGGAGCCTGAACGCACCGTGACCTGTTCTGGAGCCTGAACGCACCGTGACCTGTTCTGGAGCCTGAACGCACCGTGACCTGTTCTGGAGCCTGAACGCACCGTGACCTGTCCTGGAGCCTGAACGCACCGTGACCTGTCGGAGCCTGAACGCACCATGACCTGTCCTGGAACCTGAACGCACCGTGACCTGTTCTGGAGCCTGAACGCACCATGACCTGTTCTGGAGCCTGAACGCACCATGACCTGTTCTGGAGCCTGAACGCACCGTGACCTGTTCTGGAGCCTGAACGCACCGTGACCTGTTCTGGAGCCTGAACGCACCGTGACCTGTTCTGGAGCCTGAACGCACCGTGACCTGTCCTGGAGCCTGAACGCACCGTGACCTGTCGGAGCCTGAACGCACCGTGACCTGTTCTGGAGCCTGAACGCACCGTGACCTGTCCTGGAGCCTGAAAGCACCGTGACCTGTTCTGGAGCCTGAACGCACCGTGACCTGTCGGAGCCTGAACGCACCGTGACCTGTTCTGGAGCCTGAACGCACCATGACCTGTTCTGGAGCCTGAACGCACCGTGACCTGTCGGAGCCTGAACGCACCGTGACCTGTCCTGGAGCCTGAACGCACCGTGACCTGTCCTGGAGCCTGAACGCACCGTGACCTGTCCTGGAACCTGAACGCACCGTGACCTGTTCTGGAGCCTGAACGCACCATGACCTGTCCTGGAGCCTGAACGCACCGTGACCTGTTCTGGAGCCTGAACGCACCGTGACCTGTTCTGGAGCCTGAACGCACCGTGACCTGTTCTGGAGCCTGAACGCACCGTGACCTGTCCTGGAGCCTGAACGCACCGTGACCTGTCCTGGAACCTGAACGCACCGTGACCTGTTCTGAGCCTGAACGCACCATGACCTGTCCTGAGCCTGAACGCACCGTGACCTGTTCTGGAGCCTGAACGCACCGTGACCTGTCCTGGAGCCTGAACGCACCGTGACCTGTTCTGGAGCCTGAACGCACCGTGACCTGTCCTGGAGCCTGAACGCACCGTGACCTGTCGGAGCCTGAACGCACCGTGACCTGTCCTGGAACCTGAACGCACCGTGACCTGTTCTGGAGCCTGAACGCACCGTGACCTGTTCTGGAGCCTGAACGCACCGTGACCTGTCGGAGCCTGAACGCACCGTGACCTGTCCTGGAGCCTGAACGCACCGTGACCTGTCCTGGAGCCTGAACGCACCGTGACCTGTCCTGGAGCCTGAACGCACCGTGACCTGTCCTGGAACCTGAACGCACCGTGACCTGTTCTGGAGCCTGAACGCACCGTGACCTGTTCTGGAGCCTGAACGCACCGTGACCTGATCTGGAGCCTGAACGCACCGTGACCTGTTCTGGAGCCTGAACGCACCGTGACCTGTTCTGGAGCCTGAACGCACCGTGACCTGTTCTGGAGCCTGAACGCACCGTGACCTGTCCTGGAGCCTGAACGCACCGTGACCTGTCGGAGCCTGAACGCACCGTGACCTGTCCTGGAACCTGAACGCACCGTGACCTGTTCTGGAGCCTGAACGCACCGTGACCTGTCGGAGCCTGAACGCACCGTGACCTGTCCTGGAGCCTGAACGCACCGTGACCTGTTCTGGAGCCTGAACGCACTGTGACCTGTCCTGGATCCTGAACGCACCGTGACCTGTCCTGGATCCTGAACGCACCGTGACCTGTTCTGGAGCCTGAACGCACCGTGACCTGTTCTGGAGCCTGAACGCACCGTGACCTGTCCTGGATCCTGAACGCACCGTGACCTGTCCTGGAACCTGAACGCACCGTGACCTGTTCTGGAGCCTGAACGCACCATGACCTGTTCTGGAGCCTGAACGCACCATGACCTGTTCTGGAGCCTGAACGCACCGTGACCTGTTCTGGAGCCTGAACGCACCGTGACCTGTTCTGGAGCCTGAACGCACCGTGACCTGTTCTGGAGCCTGAACGCACCGTGACCTGTCCTGGAGCCTGAACGCACCGTGACCTGTCGGAGCCTGAACGCACCGTGACCTGTCCTGGAACCTGAACGCACCGTGACCTGTTCTGGAGCCTGAACGCACCGTGACCTGTCGGAGCCTGAACGCACCGTGACCTGTCCTGGAGCCTGAACGCACCGTGACCTGTCCTGAGCCTGAACGCACCGTGACCTGTCCTGGAGCCTGAACGCACCGTGACCTGTCCTGGAGCCTGAACGCACCGTGACCTGTTCTGGAGCCTGAACGCACCGTGACCTGTCCTGGAGCCTGAACGCACCGTGACCTGTCCTGGATCCTGAACGCACCGTGACCTGTTCTGGAGCCTGAACGCACCGTGACCTGTTCTGGAGCCTGAACGCACCGTGACCTGTCCTGGAGCCTGAACGCACCGTGACCTGTCCTGGATCCTGAACGCACCGTGACCTGTCCTGGAACCTGAACGCACCGTGACCTGTTCTGGAGCCTGAACGCACCATGACCTGTTCTGAGCCTGAACGCACCATGACCTGTTCTGGAGCCTGAACGCACCGTGACCTGTTCTGGAGCCTGAACGCACCGTGACCTGTTCTGGAGCCTGAACGCACCGTGACCTGTTCTGGAGCCTGAACGCACCGTGACCTGTCCTGGAGCCTGAACGCACCGTGACCTGTCGGAGCCTGAACGCACCGTGACCTGTCCTGGAACCTGAACGCACCGTGACCTGTTCTGGAGCCTGAACGCACCGTGACCTGTCGGAGCCTGAACGCACCGTGACCTGTCCTGGAGCCTGAACGCACCGTGACCTGTCCTGGAGCCTGAACGCACCGTGACCTGTCCTGGAGCCTGAACGCACCGTGACCTGTCCTGGAGCCTGAACGCACCGTGACCTGTTCTGGAGCCTGAACGCACCGTGACCTGTCCTGAGCCTGAACGCACCGTGACCTGTCCTGGATCCTGAACGCACCGTGACCTGTTCTGGAGCCTGAACGCACCGTGACCTGTTCTGGAGCCTGAACGCACCGTGACCTGTCCTGGAGCCTGAACGCACCGTGACCTGTCCTGGATCCTGAACGCACCGTGACCTGTTCTGGAGCCTGAACGCACCGTGACCTGTGAACATCCTCGTGCTGCATTCATTGTTCAGGTATTCATCGGTGGAAATGAGGAAATCTGCTTTGCACGGTGAGTTCGTAAATTCCGCTCGGTTCCTGAGCGTTGACGTTGGGCCCGTGTGGTCCCGGTGAAACCGGTCCGGAGTCCTGACAGCTGATGTTCTTCCCGTTTCTGCCGCTGAAGTTCACGTTGCAGCAGAACCACGGCCTCCTCGTGGGGCACGAACACGACTCCTCGTCCAGACGGTTCGGCGAGAAAAAGGAGGAGAGGATTCACGCGCATGTGTCGAGTCAGCAGCAGAAGTCTCCTCTCCTCAGACACCGCTGGATCTGGACCGGACTCCATCAGAGCTGCACAGGCAGGATGAATATTCAATCACCCGAGTCTCCGGGGGAAGACCCCCCAGCGGGGGTCAGACCACACGAACATCCTCATGCTGCTGCCAAGGCCGGCTACCTGCCATCTCTGCTCATATCAAAACCCGGTTCCCGGGTCCACATCCAGCTGGTACCGGGCTTCCAGCTCATCTGGCCGGGGGGAGCAGCTGAACTCAGGCCAAGGACTCAACGGGGCCGATGAGGAGGGGGTGGGAAGGACTGCAAACGCTTCCTGACCGATACGTTAGAAGATCATGACACTGATATTAAATGTTCTCATGATGTTTTAACAAACGTCTGATATTCAGAGGAATCGTTACGATCTGATGTTTCTGGAACATTCCTGCTTGTTGTGCACTGCCCCCCCCAACATGTTTATTTCTGCTATAAACGTGTTTATTTCTGCTGTAAACGTGTTTATTTCTGCTGTAAACGTGTTTATTCCTGCTGTAAACGTGTTTATTCCTGCTGTAAACGTGTTTATTTCTGCTGTAAACGTGTTTATTCCTGCTGTATACATGTTTATTTCTGCTGTAAACGTGTTTATTTCTGCTGTAAACGTGTTTATTCCTGCTGTAAACGTGTTTATTTCTGCTGTAAACGTGTTTATTTCTGCTGTATACATGTTTATTTCTGCTGTAAACGTGTTTATTTCTGCTGTAAACGTGTTTATTTCTGCTGTAAACGTGTTTATTCCTGCTGTAAACATGTTTATTTCTGCTGTAAATGTGTTTATTTCTGCTGTATACATGTTTATTTCTGCTGTAAACGTGTTTATTTCTGCTGTAAACGTGTTTATTCCTGCTGTAAACATGTTTATTTCTGCTGTAAACGTGTTTATTTCTGCTGTATACATGTTTATTTCTGCTGTAAACGTGTTTATTTCTGCTGTAAACGTGTTTATTCCTGCTGTAAACATGTTTATTTCTGCTGTAAACGTGTTTATTTCTGCTGTAAACGTGTTTATTTCTGCTGTAAACGTGTTTATTCCTGCTGTAAACATGTTTATTCCTGCTGTAAACGTGTTTATTTCTGCTGTAAACGTGTTTATTTCTGCTGTAAACGTGTTTATTCCTGCTGTAAACATGTTTATTTCTGCTGTATACGTGTTTATTTCTGCTGTAAACGTGTTTATTTCTGCTGTAAACGTGTTTATTCCTGCTGTAAACATGTTTATTTCTGCTGTAAACGTGTTTATTTCTGCTGAAAACATGTTTATTCCTGCTGTAAACATGTTTATTCCTGCTGTAAACATGTTTATTTCTGCTGTAAACGTGTTTATTTCTGCTGAAAACATGTTTATTCCTGCTGTAAACGTGTTTATTCCTGCTGTAAACATGTTTATTTCTGCTGTAAACGTGTTTATTTCTGCTGAAAACATGTTTATTCCTGCTGTAAACGTGTTTATTCCTGCTGTAAACATGTTTATTTCTGCTGAAAACGTGTTTATTCCTGCTGTAAACGTGTTTATTCCTGCTGAAAACATGTTTATTTCTGCTGTATACGTGTTTATTTCTGCTGTGAACGTGTTTATTCCTGCTGTAAACGTGTTTATTCCTGCTGTAAACGTTTATTTCTGCTGTAAACGTGTTTATTCCTGCTGTAAACGTGTTTATTCCTGCTGAAAACATGTTTATTTCTGCTGTATACGTGTTTATTTCTGCTGTAAACGTGTTTATTTCTGCTGAAAACGTGTTTATTTCTGCTGTAAACGTGTTTATTCCTGCTGTAAACATGTTTATTTCTGCTGTAAACGTGTTTATTTCTGCTGAAAACATGTTTATTCCTGCTGTAAACGTGTTTATTCCTGCTGTAAACATGTTTATTTCTGCTGTAAACGTGTTTATTTCTGCTGTAAACGTGTTTATTTTTGCTATAAACATGTTTATTTTTGCTATAAACATGTTTACTTCTGCTGTAAACCTGTTTTTTTCTGCTGAATGTTCTTTTTCAACTACTCAAGCAAACAAACAAAAGTGTTTTTCTGTGACTTCAATGACTAATGAGGACAGGAGGGGGAAAGAAAAGGAGGGAAACTGCAGAAAGAGGATTTTATTAAAGCTTGAATGGCTTCTCATTTTCTGCAGCAGAATAAAGTCAGCATAGAGAAATCTTCTTTGTTGTTAATCTCATCAAACTTTAACATGTTTTTATTTACCTTTCAGCCGAGGACATGAAAAAGAAAACCACATTCACACTTCAAAGTTGGGCCGTGCCCAGCTCGGCATTACTATTCAGCCCACATAACCAGCACACTCCCGTTTCAAAGAATTACTCTCTGCATCAACTTTTCATTAAATATACATAAATCCAACACGGTTTAATAAAGTGGACTACAGTGAATCTGCTGTA
Organism: Atherinomorus stipes; assembly: GCA_023101725.1. Taxonomy (NCBI): domain Eukaryota; kingdom Metazoa; phylum Chordata; class Actinopteri; order Atheriniformes; family Atherinidae; genus Atherinomorus; species Atherinomorus stipes. The sequence goes on along the minus strand of JALJCO010010025.1, from coordinate 5,145 downwards.
AAACGCAGACTGATAAATACTCAATCTATATGTAAATATGAGGCACACTGGCCAAAAAATCAAAATGCAGGAAACTGTATTAACCGTCTTATTTGATCAGAGCCCCGAGAGCAGAAGTTGATTTTTAATGGGATGTGAGGAGAGTTTGGAGCCAGGCAGGGAGGCGACAGCATTCACACGGGACTCGCCTATCTGAGAGGCCTCTGGATAACAGGACGGACCTGAAAGATTACTCTCTGACAGCAAATGGAAACATTGCATTTGGAGGGCTTAGCAGCTTTTCTGCACCTCCACATTCACAGAGAAAAGGAGAAAGTGGCACTTTACATCAGCCAGAAAATAACTTTCCCATCTGAACACGAGCGCGTCCTCTGAACACGCTGGTTTTCTACTCCATGACCGTCGTTGGAGGTAGTTTTAGACATTTTTAATTCACCAGACACGAAACTGCTGATAATATAGATGAGAAGTAGATCTAACATCGAGAGAGTCGTTTTGTGTTTATTATAAATTTTTTTTAATCAAATCTGAGGAAATCTTGAAAAAGCTGGAAAAAAAAACGTGAACTGGAAAAGCACTCAGAGACCGCAGACCTCCGCCAAGTCCCCCTCATATTGTGATTCACACCTAAACTTTTATTGCTACGCAACAGCATCTGGAATCGTCCTGATATCACTTTTACTTCCATAGTTACAGTTGTGAAAGTGTTTGTCTCACTTATGTTTCAGATCATCAAACAAATTTAAATATTAGACAAAGATAACACAAGTAAACACAAAATGCAGTTTTTAAATGAAGATTTTTATTAGTAAGGGGGGGGGGGGGCGTCCAACCCTCCATGGTCCTGTGTGAAAAAGTGATCCCCCCTGTTAAAACATAAAGTAACTGTGGTTTATCATCTTTGGAAAGCTGAGTTCAGTTAACTATCCACATCCAGGCCTGATTACTGCCACACCTGTTCTCCATCAGAAATCCCTTAAATAGGACCTGCCTGACAAAGTGAAGTAGAGCAAAAGATCCTCCAAAGCTAGACATCATGCTGCCATCCAAAGAAATTCAGGAACAAATGAGAAACAAAGTCATTGAGATCTATCAGTCTGGAAAAGGTTCCAAAGCCATTTCTAAAGCTTTGGGACTCCAGAGAACCACAGTGAGAACCATTATCCACAAATGGTGAAAACATGGAACAGTGGTGAACCTTCCCAGGAGGGGCCGGCCGACCAAAATGACCCCAAGAGCACAGCGACGACTCATCCAAGAGGTCACAAAAGACCCCAGAACAACATCCAAGAACTGCAGGCCTCACTTGCCTCAATGAAGGTCAGTGTTCATGACTCCCCCATCAGAAAGAGACTGGGGGGCAAAAATGGCTGCATGGCAGAGTTCCAAGACCAAAACCACTGCTGAGCAAAAAGAACATAAAGGCTCGTCTCAGTTTAGCCAGAAAGCATCTTGATGATCCCCAAGACTTTTGGGAAAATACTCTGTGGACTGACGAGACAAAAGTGGAACTTTCTGGAAGGTGGAGGTCCCATTACATCTGGCGTAAAAGTAACACGGCATTTCAGAAAAGGAACATCATAGCAACAGTAAAACATGGTGGTGGTAGTGTGATGGTCTGGGGCTGTTTTGCTGCTTCAGGACCTGGAAGACTTGCTGTGGTAAATGGAACCATGAATTCTGCTTCTACCAAAAATCCTGAAGGAGAACGTCCGGCCATCTGTTGGTGACCTCAAGCTGAAGCGCACTTGGGTTCTGCAGCAGAACAATGATCCAGAACACACCAGCAAGTCCACCTCTGAATGGCTTAAGAACAACAACATGAAGACTTTGGAGTGGCCTAGTCAAAGCCCCCACCTGAATCCCATTGAGATGCTGTGGCATGACCTTAAAAAGGCGGTTCATGCTGGAAAAGCCTCCAATGTGGCTGAATTACAACAATTCTGCAAAGATGAGTGGAACAAAATTCCTCCACAGCGCTGTAGAAGACTCACTGCCAGTTATCACAAACGCTTGATGCAGTTGTTGCTGCTAAGGTGGAACAACCAGTTATTAGGTTTAGGGGAAGATCACTTTCTCACACAGGGACATGGAGGTTTGGATTTTCACCCCTTACAAATAAAAATCTTCATTTAAAAACTGCATTTTGTTTTACTTGTGTTATCTTTGTCTCACATCTAAATTTGTTTGATGATCTGAAACATTTAAGTGACAAACATGCAAAAAAGTGAGAAATCAGGAAGGAGGAAACACTTTTTCACACAGCTGTATGTGCATTCCAGTATTTCAAGTCTGAACCAAGGCAGCTTTTAGTTTTTTTAGTCATTTTTTTTTTTTTTTTATTTTCTTAATATATACAAAATGAAAAGTGGTCCTAAAATAGAACCCAGAGGGACTCCATCATGTAAACTCATCATGCAAGAAGTATGATTATTAATAAAAAACATATTAGTATCCATCAGACAAATAACTTTGGAACCAATCCAAAGCCAGATCTCCGATTCCACAATGTTTTAGTTTAAGTAAAATGTCACAATTGATGGGAGCAAAAGCTTTGGATACGTCTAAAAATATACCAATACCATAATAACCATTCTCAAGTGCATCATTATTTCTTTTTTAGTGAGATCAAGTTCTGCAATTTTGTAGTATTTTTCTTCCTGAAGCCGTACTGAGATGGAACGAGTATGTTTAACGGATGAAGAGAGCTGATCGGCGTGGTTTCTTCTGGATCTAGCGCCGCTGTTACTGAAGAGCGTCAGTCCCGCTGACATCCTCCTGATTCAGCTACAGTTCGGTTAGAAGCAAAACTCTCCCAAAAATCTCACTAAATCCACATCAGTGGCTCCGGTTTGCGTTTGTTACCTTCACGGATGGTAAAATGTTTTTGTGAAGGGAATAAATCTGCTCTTTTACCAACCAGCTGATTTTCAAGCGTGTTTTTCGTTATAAAACAAGTAATAAAATAAAAAGCCTGGAATTTGACTAATTTGAACACATCTGCTTTAACTAGAAGTCAGTCCCACCCTCTGGTGTATCTGCATAAACACACATCATTATTGTCAAGTACAAACCAGCGAAACGGAGGAATGAATTAGTCAGCGGAGCCCCGTTAAAGCAGCTTATTACCGGGTGTGTGCACGCAGCCATCTGTCTTTTACAGGGTGCAGAACGGTGAAATGTGCCATGCGGCTCTTTCTGAATCATGTGACATTCCACACGTAGTGATTAGTGCCAAAGTACGGTCCACACGGAGCTGAATGAAGTGCTTGCAGATGCCTGTCAATCCCAGCACTCCCAGCCTCTGATCCCGCCACTCCAGTTTAACCAGCGTGGAACACCTTATTCCTGCAACAGGGAAAAAGCCTTTTACATCCGTGAACAAATTAGCCCCCAGCGACGCTCTGAACGGAGAAAAACGTTCAATCTGAAACACGAGCCGTGAACCCTGAGCCCACTTTCCTCCAAATTGCATCTTCCAATTAAAATGAGTGCATCTCTGCAACAACACGGCCTATTTGAATAAATTTGGTATCAAATTAAAGAAAACACTTGTGAGATTTATGGAGATGTGTAAATATAAGTATATCTGTTACTGATGAAGAGTAAATGAAGATGGAACAGCAACATTTCAAACACTTTCAGCATCAGTAAGTCTGAAATGAAGCTTTGGAAGCTGCGTAACATGTCAAAGTAAGATGGTTGAGTCCAGGAGCAGAAATACGAATGTTTCCAGGTAAACTGGTTGTGTTTACAAGCGTATGTTGGAGTGCAAACTTTTATTTTCTTAAATTTTACCCAGTCTTGTAAACTGGTAATTAAGAAAATGAGAGATTAAGGGTCAACTTTAAGGACAAATACGATGATAACAAGGGGCGGGACTAAAGTTTGACCTCATCCTGATCCTTTTTGGACTTTATAGTAACTGTTTTGTTTTTGTTTTGGGTTTTTTTTTTTTTTTTTTGGGGGGGGGGGGGGTCTACTTAATTTATTATCTATTCCAGTTTTTTTTCAGTTGCTTGCACATAAAACCTTCATATATCACATTATTTCTAAACTTATTCACACAAACCTCACAACTTCACCTGAAATCAGCAAAACCATGAACACATTTTCAGCCTTGACACAGTTTTTACTGCAGCTGTTCACTTCTAGCAAAAAACTAAACACAACGTTCTAGCTAACGCGCTCAAATGTACCAGGAAGTAACCGGATTTCCCGTTTAAAACACAACTATTTAAAATGCCACATTTACCCATCAGAGCCTTCGACTTCGTCCTCACAGGTGGAAACAATGATGAAAACCAACCAACCGGGCTAATCTTTGTTAGCTTCTGTTAGTTTCCAGTTAGCTCAGTTAGCGTTTAGCCCAGAGTACGTCAGCGGTCAATCATCTGTAAAACGTGTGAAACACGTTGCGTTACATAATGAGTGTATCGGTGGTGGAGTGCAGCTACGTTAATAACGTATGACACCTTCAGGTCGCCTCCGTGACCTCTCTGCAGAAATCATGACGGCAGGTCCGTAACCAGCAGTTAATCCTGCGGCTGTGAACCGCAATAAAGTTCCCACACGGATGCACGTGCGCTGCGTTCTGCACCGACCCGTGGAACTCATCAGCCAGCACCCACGTCTGTCCACGGCCACGACCGACCGCCCACGCCTGCAACAAATCCAGCAGCTGTTCATTAAACCTGCGTCTAAGAAATAGGATTAATTAAGATGTTTGTGCTGGAACAGCACACCGCTGCTCCCCAGCAGCTCCAGCTGCACCAGATCTGCATCGTTCCGGGTTTCTGACACCAGATCTGCATCGTTCCGGGTTTCTGACACCAGATCTGCATCGTTCCGGGTTTCTGACACTGGTTTACATTCTCATACATGAAAAACGATCTTCTGCTAAAAATAAAAAGTTAAATGTGTTAAAATGCTGTTCTGCGATCTTTAAGCTCAAACCTGTAGAGGTTAAAGACAAAGTAAAGTCTAGCAAACAATCGATCCATCTCATCAAGATGAGAATCTCCCGTTCCACCTCATCGTGATGAGAATCTCCCGTTCCACCTCATCGTGATGAGAGTCTCCCGCCTCCACCTCATCGTGATGAGAATCTCCCGTTCCACCTCACATCGTGATGAGAATCTCCAG
>JALJCO010010024.1:0-24145 GCA_023101725.1 Atherinomorus stipes | reverse complement strand
TACATTCACAACAACACCATCATTATTATAGCGCTCTGCTGCTGCAAACACACTGATCATCAGTGACATGGTTGTCTCTGCTGGCCACGGCTGAACTCAGTAGCTGATAGAGTGAGTGAATTACAGGAAAGCATGTACAATGTAGGGCTGTGATTACACATATGGTCATAATATCTGTATTTTTGTATCAGATTACGTGATTGGACTGTATGTGAGAGCCTGGGAGTGGCCTTAGCTAGAACTGAAAAAAAAGTGTTTGCCCCCTTCCTCATTTCTTACTTTTTTGCATGTTAGTCACACTTGAATATTTCAGATCATCAAACAAATTTTGATGTGAGTCAAAAGATAACACAAGTCAACAGAAAATACTTTTTTTTAATTAAGGTTTTTAATTAGTGTGTGTGTGTGGGTGTGGGTGTGGGGGGGGGGGGTTGAGGGAGTGAAAAAATCCAAACCCCCATGGCCCTATGTGAAAAAGTGACTGCCCTCTCTGTTAAAACATAAAGTAACTGTGGTTTATCACATCTTTGGAAAGCTGACTTCACTTTCTTTAGCCACACTCCAGACCTGATTACTGCCCACACCTGTTCTCAATCAAGAAATCACTTAAATAGGACCTGCCTGGCGAAGTTTAGTAGACCAAAAGATCCTCAAAAAGCTAGACATCATGCTGCGATCCAAAAGAAAAAATTCAGTGACTGACTAATTGACATGACAGTCTGTAAAAAGTTACAAAGCCATTTTTAAAGCTTTGGGACTCCAGAGAACCACAGTGAGAGCCATTATCCACAAATGGTGAAAACATTGAACAGTGGTGAACCTTCCCAGGAGTGGCCAACCGACCAAAATTACCCCAAGAGCACATCGACGACTCCATCCAAGAGGTCACAAAAGACCCCAGAACAACATCCAAGAACAGCAGGCCTCACTTGCCTCATTAGGGATTATCACATTTCCGCGTTCCTGCTTCCGGAAGTTGAAACATTTGGCACTTCCTCTTCCGGGCCATGTTAACATCAGCCGTTCCTGCTCTGTTATACTGTTTAAATCGGATAAACTCAAAACATATATAAGTTTTCATTCTAGACTGAAGTGATACTGGATCAAAGCTGGATCAAAGCGATCGATTTGCCGCGGTGAAGGGCCGAACTTTATAATAAAACACACGTTTGTTTGTCCCCGGTGGGGCACAACACCGGCACTTCACAGCATGCTAGCATTAGCCAGCTAACGTTTACTGACGTGCTTAACATTGTGCGTCTTAAAACACACAAACATCTGAAAATCGGGTCTGTACCCCCCGTTTCCAGTGAACAACTGGGGACTGCCAAGAAAGGAGACGCTTTCAGATGCTTGTTGTGTTTTTCAGCCGCAAAGTTAGGCACGTCATCAAGCTGGCGAATGCTAACCTGCTAACAAAAGTCCGCCAGCTACTACTCTGTTAAACTTTGTAAATCGGATAAACGCCAATGCCAAGTTTTTTTTCATTCCAGACTGAAGTGATGCTGAGGAAGAAGTGGATCAAAACGGCTTGATTCACCGCGGTAGAAGGACCGAACTTTATAATAAAACGACACGTTTGTTTGTGGCCGGCAGACTGCACAGTCGTGTTAGCCTGTAAGCATTAATGCAGCTTGATAACGTGCCTAACTTTGTGCGGCTGAAAACACACAATCATCTGAAAGCGTCTCCTTTCTTGGCAGTCCCCAGTTGTTCCACTGAAAACGGGGAGGTACAGACCCGATTTTCAGATGTTTGTGTGTTTTAAGACGCACAATGTTAAAGCACGTCAGTAAACGCTAGCTGGCTAATGCGTTGAAACCAACGTTTCAATATGTTTGGAGTTTATACGATTTAAACAGTATAACAGAGCAGGAACGGCTGTCGTTAACATGGCAGTGTCAAAAGCCGGCAACTTCCGGTAAGCGTGATAATCCTAATGAGGTCAGTGTTCATGACTCTGCATCAGAAAGAGACTGAGGGGGGCAAAAATGAGCTGCATGGCAGAGTTCAAGACAGAAACCACTGCTAGACAAGAACATGAAGGCTCGTCTCAGTTTAGCTTGAAAGCATCTTGATGATCTCACAACTTTTGGGAAAATACTCTGTGGACTGACGAGACAAAAGTTGAACTTTTTGGAAGGTTTAGTCCCATTATGGCCCACGTAAAAGTTACACGGCATTTCAGAAAAGAAGACATCATACCAACAGTAAAATATGAATTGGTGGTAGTGTGATGGTCTGGGACTGTTTTGCTGCTTCAGGATCTGGAAGATTTGCTGTGGTAAATGGAACCATGAATTCTGCTGTCTACCACAAAATCCTGATGGAGAATGTCCGGCCATCTGTTGGTGACCTCAAGCTGAAGCGCACTTGGGTTCTGCAGCAGAACAATGATCCAGAAAAACACCAGTAAATCCACCTCTGAATGGCTTAAGAACAGCAAAATGAAGACTTTGGAGTGGTCTAGTCAAAGTCCTGACCTGAATCCGATTGAGATGCTTTGTGGCATGACCTTAAAAAGGTGGTTCATGCTGGAAAAAGCCTCCAATGTGGCCTGAATTACAACAATTCTGCAAAGATGAAGTGGAACAAAATTCCTCCCCAGCGCTGGGTTAGAAGACTAAGTACAAAGTGGTAATTAGTTTCTAATTTCTCTGGGACAGTTTCTTTTTCAATTGTTATTTCCAACCACAATTCAAAAACAATATTATATTATTTCACTAAATTATAATTTAGTAATTGCAAAAAATTTATTATTAGTTTTTTTAGTTTCTTGTCACTATTCACTATTGTGAATTTAGCCTTTTCTGTAATTTTAAGGAATTATTGTAATTCATTTTAAAAAAAAAAAGAAACCTGAATTTATTACCTTAAAGACACACAGCCGTTTTTGAAACTTAAAAATATGTGTTTCTGACTTCTTTGATGGCACACCAACATCAATTATGTGCATTTTCAAGTCGTCACTGCCTAGGCGTCCCAGGGGCTCAAAAACTGCAGTTTGTAAGTTTCCAATCAGGGACTCGACTGTGACGTTGCAGCGGACTCTTGGTTGCGGCACGGCTTCACTTACTAGCAAACGGAAATGAACCAGATATGCAGACCGTGGGTGTTTTGAACGTGCATCATGTCAGATTCGGTAAAGACACACATAGAAACATTACCGGAGGAAGAGAGGAAAAGAAAGAGAGGAAGGGACAGACTAAGAGGCAAGATAAGGCTGTCTTTTACTGGCTGGAGTGTGCTCACAGTACAGGTACCATACAAGACGGATGCTAGTTTAGCTGCTGATAGGGAGAAAACTGCTAAAAGTTCTGTTGCGTGTCTTTAAAACAGGTGTAAAGGAAGAAAGGGGAAGAAAGCAAAGCCAAAAATGATGCACATAAAAAATAGAAAACCAGCAGGGACCAAGTGGTGACATAAAGTTGAAGTTAGTCAGATGTGAGCAGCTGTAACTGAGCTGACGACGAGGGAAACTTCATCTGGAGACATTTCACTGCAGACTGTGGAGGAATTGTTCTGCAGAAAGTGTGGACGTTATTCCTAATCACCAACATGCTGGCCGTTGTCCTAATACTCACTCAGCTGGTGTAAATGTACGGAAAACAAAGGGATTAAGGCCGACCGGCCACCCAGGTGGTGGATTACTGCAGTCCGTAACAGCTAAATGTTTTTTACAGCTGTCTGCGTGAGCGATGGTGGAGTAAACGGAGGGACAATGTTTGACTTGATCCAACGTGACACCAAAGTAAACTCGGTCTAAATGTGTCTAAAAACAGTGTTTACATAAGAGTTTGTGGAAAAGGATGAGCTGTTCCTCAGCATCAGGAGTTTGGTTTTTCAAGGTCCTGATGAGTGGAGCAGACAGCTGAGAACAGCATGAACCCGTCTGCTGACCAACATTTTATACATCTGCCAACGGCCTTCGCTCTGGCTTTCTCACACCACGGTGGCAGCGTAGCACAAAGGCACGAGTTTCAGCACACTTGGAAATCAGCTCTTCTTTCACCCTCGGATGACTTTCAGCCAGGCATCAGGCCCCCGAACGTCTCTTCAGCAGACTTTTATCCAAGTGTCGCTTCAGGAGACGAGGTTGAGTGAGCTGGCATTCAAATGTCAGTGATAAGCTTTGAATAAAGCCCCAGGGAGGCTGACTGGAAGCTTTACTTTTAACAGAAACTTGATTTTATCAGCAACGATTAATTGTCAGGGACTTGAAAGCAAAACTTATGGGTCATTCTAGCCCCACACTCTTGACTTATCAAAGGATTTGCATATTTCTCCTGATACAGTGCAGAATATCTCTAAACCAGTCAAGAATCTGGAACTCCAGTGTGTGTCAGCTGTACTGGTGAAATGTGATTCCTCTGATGCACTGCATCGAGAATCATCAGGGAAAAAAGCTAAATGTTAACCTGGTCCAGAGTTCCAGAGGCGCCATCCACTTCTCTGGACTCTGAGGGCGTCTGGGATGGGCTGTTGTACGAACAAGTCCAAAAGACCAGGGGTCTCATTTATAAAACTGTGCGTAGGATCTTTACTATATACGTAAGCCCAAAACCAAAAGTTTGAGTACGCCAAAAATTATTCAGATCTATAAAACCATACGTACGCACAAATTTAAGCATTTTCCCTCTTTATAAATCACACTCTTCCTAGAAGTTTGCACAGGTGAATTTTGGCTCATATGCCGCCCCTTACACACCCACTTTCTACCATGAATGGTCAATGCAAAGTACCTCATGGATGTTTCTGCATATAAATGAGCCAGCTGATCTAAGGCATTTAAAGCTTAATCCTGGCGACCAAAAAGAGAATATAATGCAATTTTGCAGAGACTGAAGTGGAGGTGCTTGTTGGTGGAGGTGAAGCCTCACTAAAACATTTTATTTGGGCGTCACAGGAATCACAGGTAAACTAAAGTCTGTTGAGTGACAGCAGGTTGTTGGGCGGTGATGATGTAACAGAGGTCTGTTCCAGAAGTCGCACTGTGGAACTGTGGAGGGAACGTTGTGTCAGTGCGACTGTGTGAACACAGAACATCTTTTTGGTGTGGTGCAGCAACAGGATTGGATCAGGGTTCTGTAATGGTACGAGATCTGGATCACGGTTCTGTGATGGTACGGGATCTGATCAGTGATGGTACAGGACTGGATCAGGGTTCTGTAATGGTACGAGATCCTGATCACGGTTCTGTGATGGAACAGGGCTGGATCAGGGTTCTGTGATGGTATGGATCTGATCAGGGTTCTTTGATGGTACAAGATCTGATCAGGGTTCTGTGATGGTACGAGGTGGGATCAGGGTTCTGTGATGGTACGGGATCTGATCAGGGTTCTGTGATGGTACAGGTGGGATCAGGGTTCTGTGATGGTACAGGTGGGATCAGGGTTCTTTGATTGAATGAGGTCATCACATCATTTCTCTTACTGTAAATCGCCGTCTTTTGTGATTTTCTTTCAGGATTCGTGTTTTGCCTCTTGTAGATTAGTTCCAGCATTTGCACAAGCATATAATATTTTGTAAAAGCATTAATTTTCTGAACAGCTTGTTTAATTCAGGGCCGCATGAGTCTATCCCAGCAAATATCAGGTGAGAGGCAGCTTCCACTCCTGGACAGGTCGGCAGTCTGTTGCAGGACCAACACAGAGAGACAAACAACCACTCATCCACACATTCACTCCTAGGGACAATTCAGAGTGACCAACCAACTTAACCTAACATGCATGTCTTTGGACTGTTGGAGGAAGCCAGATTATCCGGAGAGAACCCACACACACTCGGGGAGAACATGCAAACTCCGGAAACATAAGTGTCAATTGTTGATTTCTTTGTTAAATAACCAGTTTCCCAATAAACATATTTTAAAACAGAGAACATGCAAACTCCATACATGAAAGCCACTGTTTGAATCCCTCCCTCCCCAGCCGAGTCTGTAAATGTAATTTGTTTTTGGTTTTGTCAATGTTTTTGTACACTTCTCAGCCACCGTACTTTCTGGTCTGCGGAAAGTATAAACTCATGGATCATATCTTTCCAGATATAATGTAACATCCCAGATATTCACACAGGTAAAAGGAATTCCTCCATTTTCCTTTTGTGGATGTCCACAACAGTTGATGAGGTTTGTTTCTAGTTTGGACAACTTCTTCTACTGAATCATAGCCTCCTGCATCACATCCTATACTGCCACCCTCTGGTGACACTTGCCAGTTGAGTTAATTCAACCTAAACTAGTCAACAGAAACAACTTTTTTTTGTTTCTAGATTTGTTTTGCTTGTTCACAGAAATTTGACTTGTTAATTTTATGTTGATGAAACTTTTTGAATTGTTTGGATTCAAAATAAAAGTCAAGGAGGCTTTCCCTGGAGCCATAGTTATTAGCTAGGATGGAATGTGCTTGCATCTCTAATTCTTTGTCAGAGTAAATATGACAGCAGATAAACCGAAGGCTTCGGAGTGTGCAGCAGTTGGTTGAGCTCCCACTTCTGATCCCAGTGTGTCTAAATGTCTTCTGGTGGTGGCTTCAGACAGTTTTCTGCAAGGAAGGCAAGAATTAGCCACCAAAACCTTACTGTTTCTTTAAGATGTTTCAGCTTCATTTTTCTCCAAATGAACTTTTATTACAACACCAATTCTTTACAGCTGTACAGACACAGAGTCTGAAACAACAGCTTTCCTCACATTGGTTTAAACGGTGTAAGTAGTTGGATCAATCTGAGGTCACAGCAGGTAATTAGAGCAGAAACAATGACATAAAAGCACAACATACAAACACAGACTGGGATTCTATAAAGTCACCATACATTAACAGCGCTATGGCTGACTAAGAGCCATGCATCCCCCAACTCTCAGCTCTGATGCTCTCTTAGCCCCCCCTCTCAAAAATGATTTGATCCCACCCACTTGGCATCATCCAAATAGCAGTAGTACATACTAAAAATTCCTGGGTCAAAAATAACCCTTTTTTTAACACTGCTGGATTAAAAAGGGACCAACCCAGAAAATTAGTTTTTTTTTTTTTTTTTTTTTTTTGGGTTATGTTAACCCAGAAGTTGGGTTAACAACCCAAATGTCTGGGTTGAAATAACCCAGAAATTAGTTGGTCCCTTTTTAACCCAACAGTTTGACCCAGGCGGTTTTAGTGTGTAATAGCCTAACTTTGTTTTTATGATCAATATTCTAAATGTAAGTTTGTAAAACTGTCAAAATCTCCATAAATAAGGAGGATAAATGAGGTTGTGATGAATCTGAATCACCGTTTAGATACAACACCTGCGTGCCCAAAATACTGTAAGCTTCTCTCATCCAGATAAAGCTGAATTGGGATTTTTAAATAGCAGCAGTAATAACTTTCATTCTGGATGCTGGATGATAAAACAGTTAATACTAAAGAAACTGTATATTACACTAGTAGATATATTACACTGTGATGAACTGTCATTGCAAACAAAAGTCAGTGTGTGCAGCCGAACACTCGCGCACAACGGGAAGAGTTATAAACTTGAATCATCACAAACATCCGTTTCCTTTAGAGATAAAAGACACGAACATGATTAGAAACGTTCATTAGAAACTACATGTTTCATCTTGGTGGCTGGAAGCCGTTATAACCAGGCAGACCTGAAGCTCCTCTCCCGAAGAGGAGACAGAGCTGCAGGGAGATTTTCTGTTAGTTCGGTCGGCATATTCCTGCAGAAATTAAATCCATCCACAAGCTTTTCAGTGGGAACGACAAAAAAATTGGTGTTGTCCTTTGTACACCAGGTACAGAGCAGTGCTGATGCAAACTGGACTCCATGCTGTCGGTTTGTTGTAGGTCTGGGTGGGAGGGACTTGGAGAGTGTAGTTCGGGGGAGGAGGTAATTGGCTGGAAGTCAATGACATAATATGGCGAACTAGGTGTAATATGCCAAAATGCCAATCAGCCCATTTGTGAATGCTAATATTGCTATGGAGGCAGGCACACCCAGGGAAAAAGGCAAGGCAGGCAGGTGAAAATAAAACATATGATCAAAAACCCTCAAAAACGCAAATTTCGTGCCAGGGGCACTTTGAATCTAAGGCTTGAAAATGATCAGAAACTTTGTAAATAAGGAGGAAAAGGTGGATTTTTAGGCTGCACGGTGGTGTGGTGGTCAGCACTGCAGCCTCACAGTAAGAAGGTTGCTAGTTCCATTCCCCGGGTGGGGGAGGGGGCACAACCACATGATGTGGCCTTCCTGTGTGGAGTTTGCCCGTGTATGTGTGGGTTCTCTCCAGGTACTCTGGCTTCCTCCCACTGTCCAAAGACAGTGTTAGGTTTATTGATCACTCTAAATTGCCCCTAGGAATTTAGAGTGATAGATTTAGAATTTAGCTTCTCTCCTAGGGGAATGAATGTGAGTGTGAGTGGTTGTATGTGTTTCTGTGTTGGTCCTACGACAGACTGGCGACCTGTCCAGGGTGTACCCCACCTCTCGCCTGATAACAGCTGGGATAGGCTCCAGCAACCCCTGCGACCCTGAACTGGATAAGTGGTACAGAAAATGACTGAAGTGGGTTTTGGTGGATATTGTTCACCGTTGGAACAAGACAGCAATATGCTGGAAATCAGCTTCTATCACAGCTTCTCTCTTGATAATTAGTCACAGACTTTCCCAGATAGCGTTTTGCTGATCTTTCACACATTTGGGGATGAAATTGTGTTCAACTTTACAAAACAAATGATTTATCTTGCCTTGCCTTGCAGCTCTCTGGATGCTCAGCACCCCTAAACCTCTGGTCTTAGAATCACCTCTGGTTTCTTCATAAACAAAAATTCTTATATTGGAGAGAAAATCCATGATGTCCTTCCAACTACTGATGATGTCTCATCTCCAGGTGCTTCAGAGACGTCTGTAGAAGCTGATTTATGTTTGGATCATTTCTGTCCTGTGCAGATCTCTGAGTTTACCAAATTAAATGCAGCATCCAAACCTTTTACTTGCATTCCTGAACCCATCCCAACCAAAGTGTTAAGGACGTTTTCCTTTCATTAATGCATATATATGAGATCCTCTCAATTTATCTCGATTGACAGGATATTTACCTCGATCCTTTAAGACTGCAGTAATAAAACCTCTACTTAAAAAACCCACTCCTGATCCAGGAGAGTTAGCTAATTGTAGGCCGTTATGTTTGAGAAGTTTCCGTCTGGATTTAGCGCTCATAGCACAGAGACAGACCTGGTAAAAGTAACCAATGATCGTCTCATGGCTTCAGATAAAGGACTCCTGGCTGGACTTGTCCTGTTAGATCTCAGAGCTGCATTCAACACCACTGATCACAAAATTCTTTTACAGACTTTTACATGTTATTGGGATTAGAAGAAGTATGTTAGGCTGGTGTAAGTAATATCTATCTGAAGGATCTCATTTAAAGGGTTAAAACTAAAAAAAAAAAAGAAGGAATATTTAGGAGATGTGAGTTGTTTCGATGATTTGTAAAAAAAGGAGTAGAAAGAAACATTAATGTATGAGAATTTCAGAACAGTTTGTGCAGAGGCACTTTGTTCCTGAGGGTGGCCAGCAGCACAAGTTCTGACGGCACAAGGCGAGCTCATGGACCGCATAAGGTTGATAGGACACGGTGTGGAAAATCAGAATTGACACAATCTGGTTGTTTTCATGTTCGATGATCTTGTTTAAAAGAAGAAAAACAAAAACTATGAGCAGCCATGTTTGTTTCTTCTGTTTACTCTGGATTGTGTGTCTTCTGTTAAATTTGGTTCAGGAGCAGTAATGCCCCCATCCATTAAGCCACGCCCCTTTGCATGAAGTCACTCCCACACTTGTGATCACCTGGTGAGCTTATGAGACCTGTTTCAGCCAATTAGCTCTACTCCTTTTGTTCTCATTTATTCCCTCTTTCTCATCAATCCATCCATTATCCTCGACTTCTTCTCATCCATCCATCAATCCATCAATCTCCATTCATTATCCTCTTCTACTCATTTAGTCATCCATCCATCTGTCCGTCCATCCATCCATCCATCCATCCATCCATCCATCCATCCATCCATCATCTATATCCATTCATTATCCTCTTCTTCTCATTTAGTCATTCATCTGTCCATCCATCCACATCCATTCATTATCCTCTTCTACTCATTTAGTCATCCGTCCATTTATCTGTCCGTCCGTCCATCCATCCATCCATCCATCCACATCCATTCATTATCCTCTTCTACTCATTTAGTCATCCGTCCATTTATCTGTCCGTCCGTCCATCCATCCATCCATCCATCCATATCCATTCATTATCCTCTTCTACTTATATAGTCATCCATCCATCCATCTGTCCGTCAGTCCATCCATCCATCCATCCATCCATCCATATCCATTCATTATCCCCTCTACTCATTTAGTCATCCATCCATCCATCTGTCCGTCAGTCCATCCATCCATCCATCCATCCATCCATCCATCCATCCATCCATCCATATCTATTCATTTTCCTCTTCTACTCATTTAGTCATTCATCCATCCATCTGTCCATCCATCCGTCCATCCATCCATCCATCCATCCATCCATCCATCCATATCCATTCATTATCCTCTTCTACTCATTTAGTCGTCCATCCATCCATCCATCCATCCATCCATCCATCCATCCATCCATCCATTCATTATCCTCTTCTACTCATTTAGTCGTCCATCCATCCATCCATCCATCCATCCATCCATCCATCCATCCATCCATCCATTCATTATCCTCTTCTACTCATTTAGTCATCCATCCATCCATCCATCTGTCTGTCCATCCATCCATCTATCCATCCATCCATCCATCCATCCATCCATCCATCCATCCATCCATCCATCCATCCATATCCACTCATCTATCCTCTTCTACTCATTTAGTCATTCATCCGTCCATCTGTCCGTCCATCCATCCATCCATCTATCCGTCTGTCCGTCCATCCATCCATCCATCCATCCATCCATCCATCCATCTATCCATCCATCCATCCATCCATCCATCCATCCATCCATCCATTATCCTCATCTACTCATTTAGTCATCATCCATCCATCCATATTCATTCATTATCCTCTTCAACTCATTTAGTCATTCATCCGTCCATCTGTCCATCCATCCATCCATCATCCATCTATCCTCTTCCCCTCTCATTTATTCATCCTTCCTTTCTGCCCTCAATTATCCATTCATCCATCCTCATGTATTCATTAATCCTTTTATCCTCCACCCTTTTTTACTCCTCCTTCCAACTTTCCTGTCATTCATTCATCCTTCCATTCCTCATCTCTCCTCCATCAGTCTTATCCTCACCCCAATCCTCCACCCCTTCACTTATCCACCCCCCTCACCCTACCATCCACCCCTCTCTCTCCCTCCTCCATCCTTCCATCATTCTCTCCTCTTCCTCTCATTTGTTCTCCTCGTCTCCAGAGGAACCAGTCAGAGAACTTTCACACTTCCCATGAAGCCAGTGAGGTGACGTTGCTCCTCGCTGGTGAACAGCAGAACCCGTCAGAGTAAGAGATGTTCCTGTTATCACGTCCTGAGTGTCACTCCGACCCTGGTGACATCACTAATCTTTCCCTTACATGTCATCATATGATGTCTGTGCTTGCACACGTCGGTTTGAGATCATCTTGAAGAGTTTATCTCTCCTGGTGTCGGCCTGTCTGAGTGCTCTGTGTTAAAAACCATCTTTCCCTGAGTCTCCTTGGACTTCGACCTGCTTGCATGCAATATTTACTTCTTTTTATTTAATATCTTATACTGTATTTTTGCATCAATATGTGTCATTTATTGGTTGACTTCTCTTTGTGCCAAGTTTTTTGGAACATTTCTGCTTTAAATGAGGGAAAAAAGAAAAAAAAGCGATGAAAGCAATATCAGTTTTTTTCAACATCTATTCATCAGAGACACCTGATGAACTAGACGTACGTATGTGCACCCATGGCTTCACTTACTTGTCTTTTTCGCCCTGTAGGTGTTTGCATGCTGGTTCCCTGCTAACACAGTTAGATCTCTTGTATTTAAAGCCTTTCATGCCTGAGCTGCTTCTCTCAAATCTCCTGAAAACATTTCTGTGCAATCAAAGTCTGGACTTTGATTCCCTCGTTTCACAACCTTCCCCGTTCCTCAGTGTTTGTGTGACAATTACACGTTAAAAAGTCCACGTCCAGGTCAGATGACTTCTGTTTGTCTTCACTATCTGATAAGTTTGTAAGTGTCCTTATAGTGTGCCCTTTGTTCAACTTGACAGACAGCTAACAGCTTCAATCACTCATAGAAAGAGGTTTAAAAGATTTAACTCAGTTTTCTGTCCAATCCACATTTTCTTGGAAAACTGAAAACGAACAAAATGCAAGTTACAGCATTTCTGTTGTCTTGTTAAAAACCAAGATAAATGCAGCATTTACACTTCAGCTTCAGAAATTACATCATTTACCACACTGATCAACCAGAAAAACACACGACAGAAAAAGGTCGCTCACAAATTAAACTGCTGTAAAGAGACCAGTTTACCCATCAGTACTAACAATCAATATTTCTTCAAGGGAAAAACATTTTAAGAAAGCATGACAGCTGAACAGCACGCCATGTGGATTAACATGAGCTACTGTACTTTGTATTTCCTATTCCCAAATTCCTGAACTTCCTTTCAGAAATATAGCTCAGAGGTGTCTACAAGTCACGATTACCAGGTGGTTCAAGAGAAATACATATGACGATGAATAAACCAGTCAATGCAGATTACCAGCCTCTGAACTGGAAATCCCAAATTATAAGACTTCCACCACCATGCTTTACTGATGATTTGAAATTCTTCTGCTCAGAAGATGTGGTTGATCAACACCAAACAGTTTGGCTGTTATTGTGATACCACTCAGTAGGGGTTAATTAAACCTAATAACCGGAAGATACTGCGGATGTTAACCCTCAAAACTCACTGGCACCCCCCGAGCACCGTTGCTTCTGTCATCTATGATGCCTCAGCAACAGTAGTGTGTAACTGTGGGGTAAAATGCGATGGATAATTCACCCCTTAGGTGATCTCTACAGGTATTTAGACCTAGAAATTATGATGAAGACCCTTCCTGTCAAACTTTCCACCAATCAGAGAGCTTAAATTGACGATAATGTCCAATCACGAGCAGCCAAAGATCAACAAGTGAGCAGAAAGTTCTATGTGTGTCTGAAAAGAAGAAAATAATGTTCCTCTATGGCTGGAATAAAGAAAGAAGAGCTTTCTGATGCAGCTGAGTTGGTTTCGTGAGGATTGAAGGTAAATAGCAGCAGAAATAACTGGAAATGACAGAAAAGTGGAATCATGGAAATAGTTTCTGTTGTGTGTTTGTTTCAATGCCTGAAAGCCAAGACTTGATAGATAATATGCAGATGAGGAAAGGCTTGGTCACTGTTGATCTGTGTGGCATTTCTATAAAGTTCTGTTACTCATAAACTCTGGTTTCTGGTTCTGGTTGGTCTTTATGGTTCTAAATCTATTGATACATTCATTTAACATCATTCATTTTAGCCTCATGATCTGACAACTGAGGCTGAACTGGAACATGATGGCTGGATGCTGACTGGGATTATAGGTTCTAATGTTGACTAGGATTAACGGTTCTGGATATGAACTTGGATTAAAGGGTCTGGATGCTGACTGGGATTAAAGGCTCTAATGTTGACTAGGATTAAAGGTCTGGATATGAACTGGGATTAAATGTTCTGATGCTGACTGGGATTAAAGGTTGTGATGCTGACTGGGATTAAAGATTCTGATGCTGACTGGGATTAAAGGTTCTGAATGCTGCCTGGGATTTAAGGTTCTGGATGCTGACTGGAATTACATGTTCTGATGCTGACTGGGGTTAAAGGTTGTGATGCTGACTGTGATTAAAGGTTCTAGATGCTGACTGGGATTAAAGGTTCTGGATGCTGACTGGGATTAAAGGTTCTAGATGCTGACTGGGATTAAAGGTTCTGATGCTGACTGGGATTAAAGGTTAGATGCTGACTGGGATTAAAGGTTCTAGATGCTGACTGGGATTAAAGGTTGTGATGCTGACTGGGATTAAAGGTTGTGATGCTGACTGGGATTAAAGATTCTGATGCTGACTGTGATTAAAGGTTCTGATGCTGATTGGGATTTAAGGTTCTGGATGCTGACTGGAATTACATCTTCTGATGCTGACTGGGATCAAAGGTTGTGATGCTGACTGGGATTAAAGGTTCAGCATCTCTAGGTAGTTTTAGCTTAAAAAAAACAGGCAGACAAAAGTATGGGTCACAGTTTTAAGGGTTGAAGGGAAATAAATCAGTTTGTTATAAAAATGTATGAATCTTTAACCCACAAACTAGCTGGATGGAAGTGGCATCCAACAGTGTCAGCTGGGGTCTTAAGGGTTAATTGTAAAACTATATCTTTGACAGTAGAGGGGTAGCATTAAATCTGATTGCTTTTAATTAGTCATCTTCTAAGCCACAATTTAGTTTATTATAATTGGCACCAAATCTGACACTTTTGAATGTAATTGAATATGAATATCTGATAATTAAAGGGCATTGCTTAGATTTTTCATGTGAGTAAGCTGGGATTTTCTTTAATCAAAATGATTTAAAAAGGCCAATAAAATATCATTTCAGGTGAATGTATTCTCATTAAAATGCGCCTGTACCTGTAAGCATACCTACAAAATGTACTGCAACAATTTTCACATTCTCCTTGGGGTCTTTAGGACAAAACACAAACATGGCAAATTCCTTCCCTCCACGAATGCTGCCTGGTTTCACAAATACTAACAGCGACGTGCGACTGCAGAGCCTCATGTGCTAATAGGCTTCACCAGGCGGTCACATTCCACAGCTGTGTGGCTCAAGGTCCAAACACACACACCCCCACGCACACACACACACACACACATTTATATCTGCTCGGTTGGGAACACCTTCAAGCAATAACTCAGAGGATTCAGTGAGTTTAAGCCAAATCTCTACTACCTTCAAAGTGTTTCCACCATATGAGAGCAGTGACCAGAGTTCAGCTGGGATTAAGGCCATTTCATCTCAGCTTTGTAGGATAAAACTACATTGTTTTAAGTGAACAAAATAAGTTTATTCTCACATTTAGATTTAGTTTAGTTTCTAGTTTCCAGTCTTCCCACAGCTCTGTTGGGTCCCAGTTAACAGCATAGACCAGTCGTTTTCCAACTGGGGGTTGTGACCCCATGTGGGTTGCATGATGATTTCAGGGGGTCACCAGATCATTGGATTTTTGGGGACATCGATATTAACACATTATTTCAAAGAGACTAATCTGTGAAATTAACATTCATTTCTTAGACCTAATTCTAATTCCTACTTTCATCCCTACCCCTACTCCTCGCCCTTCCCCTTGCCCCTAGCACTTGAAACTCCATTTCAAGTACTAAGGATCGAATTATTCCCCTAAGAAATGGGAAAACCCTTTAAAATCCTCATACGTCACCAATAGTCATCCATGTTGCCGTAAGTTGACATCCTGAGTGTTTCAGTAAGAGTTCGCAATGCCTTTTGGCTTTGGGCCGAAAAATGTATAGAATAAAAGGAAGACGCCTTCGACTGAAGTTTCATGTTACATTACAGGCATGAGCAGATGCACGTAAGGTTACGAAACTAGCATTTTTTTCACAGTCCTAATAAATCTCCGTTTTGAGGGCCAGATAGCCCTACCACTTCCTTCTTCCTGTTGGTCTGAACTAGAGCTGTGTTCAAAAAATCGATTTTCCAATTCTGAATCGATTCTCATATTAATTTCCAAAGATCGATTCATATGTCCAAAGATTGATTTTTCCTATCTTTTTTTAAAATGACCATTTAATGTCCTGCCCCCGGTTAAGTGCAGTGGCTCAGCCGCTCAGCTAGGAAGAGATAGTAAGCTGAACAGAGTGTAGGACTACTAAAGCTAGTGCAGTGCCAGAAGAAGACTAAGTGGGGCTGGTAAAAGTATTTTCTAAAAATTCAGTTTAAACAGAGGAAACATCTGCCTGTAAGTACTTTAATAAATGTAATTAATGTTCATAATCGAGGTGAAATTGATACTTTCTATTTTGTATGTTATCTTTGAAGTCACGATGTAGATGCTAATTCCATTAGCATGTCAACGGCATTTTCCATTAATAGTTAGCATCGACCTAGCGGGTTAGTCGCTAGTCGTTTTAAGTTTTATGCTGCGTTCCATTTCAACTCAGAAGTCGGAAATTCCCAGTTCCGAGTAGGAAGTTTCAACTGGAACGCCCCCCTGAAGTCGGATTTCCCACTCAGAAAGTCGGACAACTCTCGCAGCTCCGAGTTCAGATTTAAAAACGGCCGCGCCCTGTGTTAGCAGTTTTAGAAACCCCTGTAATGTTACATTTATTTACACTTCTTACTTATATTTTGTTGCACAAATCAGTCGTACACGTAGTATTGGTTTATATAGATGTAGGGGGAAGCTGCTGTAGTATAATTCACATTTTTCATGTGGTATATGTGAACTACAACGCCAGCTGTGCCAACAACGGCTAATAACAATAGCCTTAGCAAATACGTTGTTTTGCTAGGCTGCTAACTGGTTTTCCGGCCAGTGTACTGGAACGCAAGTTGGTCGGGTATGACGTCACCCCCTAGTTCCCACTTCCCAGTTCCGAGGAAAATGGAACGCAGCATTAAATACTGACTTACTGTGTATTTTGCCTCACTGAATCATATTTCAGTGAATTTTTATTATTTGTTTCCTGTTATTTGAATTACTGTTGTGAATGTAGTATTTTTAAAATTAGAGGGTGTGAATAATTTTGTGGATGACTGTATCTGGGGAGAGGGTTTGGTTTGGTCCTTACAGCCACCATTAACTACATTACTTCATTCATTCGTTCTAGAATATTAATATAATACTAGTATTAGTATGTTGCATAACTACAGAGTTATGGAATTCGGGTAAAGGCAAAAAAAAATTTCAATACATGCAAACCAAATTGAGATCGAATCGAGATCGAATCGAAATTGAATTGAAATCGGATTGGATCGGACAGATCGAAAATAATCGACCGAAAACAATAAGAATCGGAATCGAATCGTTTCTTGAAATCTGAATCGATACCCAGCCCTAGTCTGAACCAAAATCGGACACCACTACTCTTTCACATGAATTTGCAAATCAAAGGGTTAGGTCCAATGGCTAGGGCTAACGGGGAATTGGAATTTACCCTTAATTATTGCATAAATAACAAAGTTTAGAGCCTACTAATACCATGTTAAAAATGCCAGTTTGGCATTATTTCAGTGAGAGAAGCTGATTTTGGGGATGAAGGTATCTTGTCACCACAGTGAACCAAATCCATCATTATCACTGAGTGTCCAGAAACAAAGCTATTACAGCTGCTATTCTAAAAATGCACATTTGGTACTATTTTGGTGAGGAAAAACTGACTTTTGGCATGTCAGTGCTTTTTCAACAGCTGTTAACATGATCCACAATAATCCATTTTATCCACCTTATTTATGAAGATTCTGATAGTTTTCAAGCTCTACATGTAGAATTTTTAGCAATAGCCATGTTCACATGGAGCCAAATACTCAGATTGCTTTCTCTTTGAAAGCTCTACGGGAATGAAAATGATCCATGTCAACACCTCTTTCCGAATGAAAAGCACCAAACTAAAAACAATTTCATTCGCCAGGGCATGAAATTGAATCCCGCCCTCACGCTAAATGTGGGTAACTTTTGTGATTTGAGGGGTGAACCTGTCAATCTACCTGCTACATTGGTGGGTAGCCAATAAGACAACACTGAGCAAGTGTTGTGTTGACCAGTCACGCAGCCTATTGTTTTGTTAAACAAGCCCCGCTGTTCTCTTGGATTTTTTAAACAAAATGTGGTGACACATAGCTGGCGTGAAGAGGCCACAGACCACCAAAAAGATGAGGAGGATTTAAGAAAAAAAGTGGTAAGGATGGCAAGGTTCGCGACTGGCTGGTGTATGACACCACGACAGAGGAGATGCACTGTCATTGCTGTATGTATGGCTTGGAGAAAGCTAGATCAAACCTGTTTGTAATCGGGACAAAAATACAAAACAATTAAGAACCACGAGTCCTCAAAAAGCCACTTCAACACATTCAGCTGTACAGACCCTTTTCACTGTGTTGGCTAATACCCAGATGTCAGGGCCTGTCCGACATTTTTTAGGTCAAAAGAGGTAAACAACGTAACGTGTAACAATATTGATGTAGAGTTTGCCAGCAACATGACTTTGTTGCATTTTAAAAAGACAACAACAACAAAAGTACAGGGACAGTTTGGATGCCACATCTTGGGAAAGCTATGACCAAAAACTTGGAGTTATCGGTGGTAGAGATCCATACAATGACGACTTTGCCCCAAGTGAGTGGTTGAGAGACCAGAACGCTTTCCCCAAAGTTGCCTATGCGGACATTTTTAATTACGTGGCAACGTGTAAAAGCTCGTACACGCTGGAGGAGATGAAAGCTTACAAATCCCTCAAAATGTACAATTATGTTGTACGTGGTTGGGTGATGGACATTTTTCATGCTGACATCAACGGGAGGACTCTTCTTCTTGCAAAGGTTAGTCAGCACGATACTAATTTTCAGAATGCTGACGCAGTCTCCTCAATCAGACATGTTGATGGAAATTTGGTAATTTGTTGCGATGGTTAACTTATAACCGCACTGTTTGCCCCAACCATCTCTTTGTCTGCTAATCAAGGTTTCTCCTTATTCTTAACTTCACTAGCAAGGACCACGCCACAACAAAAGGAGTGATGATGACGATGATGATGATGATAAAGGATTGATTGATTGATTGATTGAAAGGAAGAATGAGATATGATGATGAGCCGGAGGAAGACCTAGTGTGGGGGTGTAGTCTTTCGATAGTGAGTCCGGCTTAGGGAACCCCCTCAGATGGAACCCGAAAGAAGAGAAGGAAGCAGACAAGGAACAAGAATGGTGGAGACGGTCAGATGATGGGAAAGAAGTAGGACAGCAGGAAGGAGAAGGGAGGCAGAGAAGAGGGGGGGCAAAGGCCAGGGAGGGGCAGCAGATGGAGAAAGGCCGAACGAAGCAGGCGGACGAGGCAAAAGGGAAGGTAGAGGAGATGCAACGAGAGGAAAGGGAGGGGAAGGGAGGGTCGTCGAGAGAACGAGAAACTGAGTTGATGAGGATGAGCGAGTATTTAAGGCTGCTCGGTGATTAGTGAGATTGGAGGCAGGTGTGGTTGAGGCGTGGTCCTGCTCCTGAACCTATGTTAATGAATTAACCTCATTTCACTAGCAAGGACCACGCCACAACAAAAGGAGTGATGATGACGATGATGATGATGATAAAGGATTGATTGATTGATTGATTGAAAGGAAGAATGAGATATGATGATGAGCCGGAGGAAGACCTAGTGTGGGGGTGTAGTCTTTCGATAGTGAGTCCGGCTTAGGGAACCCCCAAAATGACTGGCCAGAGCCAAGAAGTAAATGAGCTCGACGTATATCTGAAAGGTTATTGCAAACGTTTGAACGATAGGCTTGCTAAGACCAGCGTCTGAGCGACTGAATATTTTTGGTCTGATACATCAAATCTGGAGGCGGTGGTGGCTGCGCCGACGCAGAATGAATGGATGGAATAGTGTTCTGATTCTAAGCCGGACAGACGGACTTGACAGAAATGGTTGCTGAACCAGAATCTAGTAGCCAATTTCCTTTTCTCAGTGAAGAGCGGATCCAGAGGTGAGGCAGCTGATTGCAGTCCAAGTTGGAAGTAGTCTGGAACCGGTTCTTAAGGGCTGAGGTGTGAATACAATTCAAACGGATAAATGGGGAAGAGATTCCGAGTTGATCTGTTTTTCTTTTAAGCGTGAATACGAGACAGTCAGGTGAGTAGCAGATGTCTGAGAGCCAGGGGTGAAAAGGAGAGTTGAAAATGGACGTTGTAGGTGCAAAATTCAGAGGATCATCGGATGCCAAAATGACTGCTTCCAAGGTCTGATCAATGGTAGAACAGTTTCCTGGTCGTAACGTGTTAATGCAGAGGTGGAGAAAGTCCAACGTGAGAGGAAGGTGTATCGTTGTCGGAGCTGACTCTCATTTTCGAAGTCTGTTTAAGAGCCTGGTGACATGACAATGAGTGATAGATGGACACGAAGAGCCAAGCAAGAGCCGACAGAAGAATATACCGGAAAGGTAAGTGTGGATAGTGGAACAGAGAATTCTTTGGAAAGAGAAAATACAGGCGATCTAACTGTAAAGTGTGGTAATGTCAAACTGAGGGAAGCGAGTTAATAGACAGAATGATACGTTTTGAAACTGTTCCAGCCGGTGAGGTAGGCTGAGAGTATGCATGGAGCGAGACTGTCAAGGATGGCTTCACTTGAGGCAACAGACAGTGAATTGTGATCTTACTGAAGATGGTTGGTGAATGGAGGGACTGGAGTCTGGTGTTGGTCTGATTCGGAGCGTATACTTGTTAAGAGGCTCGGAATGTAGGCAGCTCTGAGGAGGAACTGATGCTGTGCTGAGATCGAGACGAGTATGCGAATGGGCTGTATGATCATAAGGGAACGGGACTGGCCTTGTAGGTGACATTGACTGCAGTGGAATCGTCAGAATGAATTAGGATTGACCTACGGGACCATTTATGACCCCAGAGAATGGCGGCTATAATGATGGGGTACTGCAGGTAAAGAGCACAAGACCGAAGCTGAATCGAGAAGTTTGAAGTCGGAGCCAATGCGCATGGCATAAGCGAGATGACCCATGAGGGCTGCCGTTGTGTGCATTCATCCACCAGCACGTAGTTGGAGAGGAGACTCGAGATGCCCTTGACCTTTTCCAGAGGCAAGGAGGTCTGAAAGGAAAGGAGTTGAGGGTGATCCCCAAAAAGAAAAGTAAGATGCCGGGCCACGAAGTCAGGCGACGGTCTCGGGAGCGGCATGCGAGACCCCGACAGCTGAGCAAAAGCGAAAGAAGGGTACAATAACAGCACCAAGTCAACATAGTGACCCGCCAAAACCAGGAGACAGGAGCCACCGGGATGCAGGGCAGAGACGGGCGGCTGGATGGGTGGCATGGCGGTAGCCGGCTGTGAGACCCAGGACAGCCAGAAGCAATTTGCACAAAAAAGGGGCAGAAGCAGGGAGAGGGGCAGAGAGGGAACAAGGAAGAAATAAGCCAGAACGAAAGGAGGAGAGGGCAGAAAAGCCAGAAAAGGCAGAAAGGGCTGGGGCCCCCGAAGAGGGCAGGAGTGGCACGGCTGTGGCCGCACCAGAACGCAAGAAGGAAAAGAAGAGGCTGCGGCGGAGCTGGCAGCCAAGAAAACATGAGGAACCAGAAGCTGAGAAGAAGCGAGAGCGGCCGTCGGCGGTGCCGGGACGGCCAGAGACGGAAGGGAGGAAAGGAAGAGACCGCGGCGGAGCCGGCAGCCAAGAAAACACGAGGAATCGGAAGCTGAGGAGAAGCGAGAGCGGCCGTCGGCGGTGCCGGGACGACCAGAGACGGAAGGGAGGAAAGAAAGGAAGAAATGAGCAAAGAAAGGCTCCGTGAAAGACTGAGCAGAGGCGGAAGCGACACGTTGGCGTGTGCCAGACGGGACAGGCGGAGGCTAATGTGGGAGAGAGTGCCCCAGGCGATGGCAGGGGAGAACGGTGGAGCCGGGGAGAAAGGCAGGGCTGGTACCTGGCAGCCCAGTCGGGCGTGTGGCTGAGGGATGTGCAGCGGAGAGTGCGAGCGATTGCCGTGATGGGGGCGTGAATAGACCGGGGAGAGCGACCGTTGAAGCGGCTGAGAGCTGGAGAGGCTGGCTCAACAGATGCACAGTGAATCGAGGCAGTGAGATCCAGAGTCCAGGAGACCGTGGTGGGAGACCGTGACAAGGGTCGTGCATGGCAGACCGTGAGAGACTTCAGCGTGGAGGCGTGCCCTGGTTGGAGCAAGCAAAGGCCCAATAGGCTAGCAAGAGCCACCGCAGAACTGGTGGAGGGCCAGAGGAGACCAGCCGACAGAGGCGCCGCTGAGGCGGCGAGCGTGGCCAAAAGGCCGTCAGAGAGGGCCGGGGAGAGCGATGGAGCGAGCAGCCACCAGTCCTGGACTA
This sequence comes from Atherinomorus stipes, assembly GCA_023101725.1. Taxonomy (NCBI): domain Eukaryota; kingdom Metazoa; phylum Chordata; class Actinopteri; order Atheriniformes; family Atherinidae; genus Atherinomorus; species Atherinomorus stipes. The sequence continues at coordinate 2,023 of JALJCO010010024.1, read as the reverse complement.
AAGATGGCGGAGAGACGGCATGGGACTAGGGCTGAACGATATGGACAAAATTTCATATCTCGATATTCATGCCAGACATCTCAATATCGATACGATACGACTACGGGTTTGTTGAAAACCAAGTACTTTGGTGGAAAGTGCAGTCTTGTTTGTGACTTCCAGAGCTTTATATGCAGGACAAGCGCAGGGGAAATCTATATCTTTTATATAGTTGCTTTAGCGATATTAATATCTTGAATGTCCATATCTCAATATAGATACGATAACAATATATCTTTCAGCCCTACATGGGACCCAGATAGAATCGGGAAGGTGGTGATCTGAGGGCTGTGCCGGCCGTGTCCGTGGCAGAGGGCAGCATGTGGCCCAGTGTGAGAGAACATGGTGAGAAGCTGAGCGGCGGTTGGAGCGGGCGAAGGCTGCGTCCGAGGCGGAGGCCATGTCCGCGGTAGAGGGCAGCACTTTGCCCAGTGCGAGAGATCGTGGCGAGAAGCTGAGCAGCGGTTGGGGCGGGCGGAGGCCGTGTCCATGGTAAAGGGCCGCACGAGGCCCAGTGCGAGAGAATGCGGTGAGAAGCTGAGCAGCGGTTGGAGCGGGCGGAGGCCGTGTCTGTGGTAGAGGGCCGCACGAGGCCCAGTGCGAGAGAATGCGGTGAGAAGCTGAGCAGTGGTTGGAGCGGGCGGAGGCCGTGTCCGTGGTAGAGGGCCGCACGTTGCCCAGTGCGAGAGAACGTGGCGAGAAGCTGAGCAGCGGTTGGAGCGGGTGGATGCTGCGTCCGAGGCGGAGGCCTGGCCGTGGTAGAGGGCAGCACGTTGCCCAGTGCGAGAGAACGTGGCGAGAAGCTGGGCGGCGGTTGGACCGGGTGGAGGCCCTGATGGACTGATAAGAGCCACAGCTGAAGCGGCTATGGGCCGGATGAATAAACATAAGATACCAGACATCATTCCTTGTTGGTCTCCTCTCCACAGCCCCATGACCGCAGCGCAGCTCTCACGTGACAAATGAACGAAATGAACGAAAGAAAGATCTGTACTGATCCGTATGAAAGATTATGAATGAACTAAAGTGCCTGCTCCTCACCACACAGCCTGAGCAGCCCGACTGTCACAAAAGAACGATACCTGTGGACCGACACAGTTGGTTGAGTCATGAACTAATCATTTCTGTTTCCTGTTGTCCTGCTGGCTGAGCTTACAGCTGCTGCCGTGTGGCAAGAGAGCGCAGTGCATGAAAATGAACGAATCGCTCTTTGAGGGGACTCATTACTTCCGAGTCATATAAAAGATTAGTTCATATTGAACGAATCGTTCGTGAACGACACATCACTAGAGGACAGGTGAGGACCGGCTGTGGCGGCGCTGATACGTGTGGACGAGAGTAAGGAGCCGCGGTGTAACCAGAACCAGAAGAAAGGAAACGAGGCCGAGAAGGAGCGGAAGCGGTCGGACAGCGCCGGGACGGCAAGAGACGAACGAGAGGAAAAAGAAGGAAGCGAGCCGAGGGAGCTCCAGGACGGGCGGAGCAGGTGCGGGAGAGACAACCCGCGTTGGAGGCGGCAGAGGCGGGGCTGCGACGTTGCGAGAAACCGGCCAGGAGGAAGCCGACCGGAGGAGCAGGAAGTGCCGAAGACCTGGCACCGCTGGCGGGGACTGTTTGGGCAAGAGAAGGCGGCCGCGGGCCGGGAAGCTGGTCCGACTGCGGTGCGCCGCTCGAACGGCGTGGAGGCTGCAGGACAGCGGGTCCGATGAGCGAGAAGAGCAGCGAAGCCGGCGGCCACGAGGCCCGACCGTGCGAAGAGGAAAGACGATCCGTGAACCGAAAGGTGAAGACACGAAATGCGTGGAGTACAGGCGGAGCGTCGGGCTGCGGTTGGAGCGCTGGGAAAATAGTCGTCCGAGGAGCGCAGCCGCCCACAATGGTTGCAATGGACAATCAGCAATGAGGGAACGAGGGCCACCGGCGGGCGAGGAAGAGGAGCAGCGAACACAGCAACGGCTGCAACGTCGGTAGGTCGTCGAGAGAA